>CALNHX010002904.1:0-164295 GCA_940337035.1 Agriotes lineatus | reverse complement strand
CCGTTTGTGGATATGGAGCAAGAAACAAAAGCAAATTAGTTGAACATATAAGGACGCATACAGGAGAAAAACCTTATTCTTGTTCAAATTGCGAGTATAAAACAAACAAACGAAGTAATTTAGTGAGACATATGAAGACGCATAAACAAGAAACAACTTATTCTTGTTCTAATTGCCAGTATATGGCAACCCAGAAAAATCATTTAGTGACACATATGAAGACGCATAGACCATAAAAACTTATTCCTGTTATAATTTATGACATATGTCACGTATCTAAAAACTGAAACATTGTTGTGTTGATTGTTTAAAGCTACCTGTGCTTTAGTTAACCGTTGTTACGGTGTTAGGAGTTGTTATTATACAGGGTGTTTCTGAAATAGGGTTAAAAACTTCTACAGCATGTAGTACTCATCAAAATAAGACAAAAAGTTACGATGAACATGGATGCAGAAATGTGTTTTAAGGCAGTGCAGCCTGAGAGGTGTGTTCTTATTTAATTAAAATAGTACGGATAAACTTATTTGGTGTAATTTAACAGGTGCAGATAAAAAAACACCCCAGACGAAATATGCTGGAAGAAAAGCCCGATAAAAAAAAACCGGAAAAAAACCTCAGAACCCCCGGAAGAAAGACTCCTCCGAAAAAAAAATTACAGATGGTTCTGGGTAAGCAGTGCAGAAACACAAAATGACGCAGACTATTCTCAAATATAGTTGTTTGTTTTAATAAACTGTTGACGTATTGCTGCCAAAAAAGTGATATACAACAATATCTATCTAGAATAATAGTTATTCTGCTGTGACGGTGGAAAATAACTGGACGTGTGTTTAGCGTTAAGAGAGGTATGGGATCCAAACCATATTTAAGTAGGTAGCAACCTTGTATTGCATAGTTACAAAGGATACTGAAGAGCGTTAACACCAGCAGTTGCCCTGTTATTGTTGCATTTAACGTGTTTACTTGACAGTGACCATGGAAGTGATTAAGTCAAATAAAGATGGTAAAAAATTAGGTTTTAAGGGATATATTGTAATGATGCCCTTAACGAATGTAAGACTTTAGTAAAAATATAAATAAATCACCACAATTCATAAATCAAATAGTTTTAATAAAGAATTCTATGTCAATCTCAGGGCTCATTAAAAAGATACTGTAATTATTTGCTTAATAAATGGTTTATTGCTCTTATGTATTTTATTTATTTGCAATTAATTAAAGCAAAGCTCTGATCTGGCATGCAGGGGTAAGTTCAACAGCGTGTATTACAAATACTTTTGTGTATGACAAATTCAATAGTACGTCATATGCTTGAATTCGTTACTGACAATAACCTCAAATTGACTGTAAACACAAAGATGATGTGCACGTATAAAAACTTGCGTAATTTGACTTCAAACACCAAAAATGGCAAAATTAATATCAGGTAAATACAATGTAACTGATGTGACGTAATTTCCGGCTAACCTGGTTTCGTTTCAGTGACGCAAATCGACGCTCTTATCTGCTTTTGTTCTATTTTCGGCAAAAACGGTCGAAATCTTTAGTCCAAATCGCAAAATGGAAGGACGCCACGTCGATTAGAAATCTCTGGAAAGCTTTTGGGTCCGTGTGCTACACCTCGTAGACAGTCTAATCTTGGTGAAACCCTAGCTTTACGGGCCTTCAGCAACAGCTTCCCTGTGAATTTTACCATGAAAAGGGGCTTTGTATGCTGGCTTCACCCAATCGAAGGACGCCACTTCAATTACGGACTTGATGACGGCTCTCTCCAATTTTCTGCAGCCAGGTATTCAGAAAAATTTACTTCAAGCATAGCACATACGATTCTTGCTGCCCGATACCTCCAGCTAGTCGAAAAAGGGCTCCGAAGTTGATCACTCTTGGTTGACATTTTGCAAATGTGATGCCAGTCACTGGGATGTGTTACCACGATGAAAATTATTTATTTATAAACGGAGCTGCGCGCGCTATTGCGCGGTCTATTCTATTCAATTTACCACAATTTTTAGGCTTATTACGTTGGACCATTCCAAGGGGGTTCACTGGGCTCCGCCCCTCTCCAAGGGTCCCTAGGTGGTCCGTCCCTCTCCAAGGGGGCCTTCGCGGCTCCAGGGGTTTCGCCCTTCTCTAAAGGGGCCCTCGCGGCTCCAGGGGTTTCGCCCCTCTCTAAGGGGGCCTTCGGGGTTTCGAGGACTCCCTCTCCAAAGGTTGCCCTTGGGACTCCGCTTCTCTTCAAGGGGGCCCTCGGGACTTCGCCCCTCTCCATGGGGGCCCTTGGGACTCCGCCCCTCTCCAAGGGGGCCCTCGGGACTCGGCCCCTCTCCAAGGGGGCGCTCGGGGCTTCGCCCCTCTCCAAGGGGGCCCCGGGACTTCGCCCTTCTCCAAGGGAGCCATCGGGGCTCCGCCCCTCTTCAAGGGGCCCTTGGGACTCCGCATCTCTTTAAGGGGGCCCTCGGGACTTCGCCTCTCTCCAAGGGGGCCCTTGGGACTCCGCCCCTCTCCAAGGGGGCCCTCGGGACTCGGCCCCTCTCCAAGAGGGCGCTCGGGGCTTCGCCCTTCTCCAAGGGGGCCCTTGGCGCTCGGCACCTCTCCAAGGGGGCCCCGGGACTTCGCCCTTCTCCAAGGGAGCCATCGGGGCTCCGCCCCTCTCCAAGGGGTCTTTGGGACTCCGCTTCTCTTCAAGGGGGCCTTCGGGACTTCGCCCCTCTCCAAGGGGGCCCTCGGGACTTCGCCCCTCTCCAAGGGGGCCCTTGGGGCTCCGCCCCTCTCCAAGGGGGCCCCCGGGACTTCGCCCTTTTCCAAGGGAGCCATCGGGGCTCCGTTCCTCTCCAAGGGGCCCTGGGGGCTCTGCCCCGGTCGCGAAATCGAGGCGACGGTGAAATGCATGTAAACGCAAATGGGGGACATCGCGTCTGCAATTGTCGTGACACACACGTTTGGATCGTTCTCCTTTATTTATATGATTCATTATTAGTTGACGGGCTTTTGCCCATTTTACCAAAATTAAAATAGTAATACTTATATACCTATTAAATTACAAACTAAAACTACAACGAAAACTAAAACAAAACAAAACAGACATTTTTATGCATCAAGTGACTTTAATTGCGAGATAAAATTTGGTTTATTTGAGAATAAATCTAAACTGGTAGTATTTGCAAGTCTACTTGATCTAGAAATAAATGAATTATAACCATTGTGAGGAAGGATATAGGTTTTGGTTTTGACCTGTTGGCGAAAGTTTTATTGGGTATTTTGCCGACTGGTAGTTATTGGCCTAATTGGGCTAACTCGAGGAGAAGGATCGGGGTTTCGGCTACGCTGAAAGAGAATTAAAAAAAGGAGAGGGCGCCAGGTCCTCAACGTAGTTTAATCCTTGCGTCGGACCATCACAAGGTAGCGATAAATCCAGCAGAACAAACATAACAATAACGATCAATAAAATATTACAGCTTTATTTAACTAGTGTGGGTACTATAGTGCACATGCAATGACTAACAGATATGGTTATAATTACGCAGAAATACGGCAGGCAGTATGCAATTATTAAATAGACAAAAAATAGGCGGTACGCAGTAATAACTGTACATAAGAGCACGATATGCAATACGCAGCAACAAATATAAATATATCTATATTATTATGATACACAAAGGTCAGCTATTAAATAAAAATTAAAATAAATAAATTTGGTAGATTAATTCAATCAAATTTAGAAACGTTTTGAATAAGATTGTTTGTTAAGTTGAAATTGAGTAATGGAAGTTAAATTTGAGACAATTTAGAATTTATTTTGAAAATTATAGCAATTGAGTATTCAATTATGGTGGTGGAAGTTAATATGAAAGATAAGCTAATGTTACATGTGACAAATATGCTTACTATTAGAATATAGAAATGTAGTAGGTATAAATCAGATCATTTAATTTTAAAAGAGCTTAGTAATAATTGTAACTAGCATAAAGTAATTTTGTTTGAATGGTAGTTAAAATAACAAACTAAAATTATGTAAACATATTTTGGAAAAACATCTTTTGAATTAATAAAACTTGAAATTCTGCCTTTATTTGTAAGAATAATTTGGTATAATATAAATAAAAAGGCAAAAGACGAAAGTGACTGATGTGGTAGAAAAGGCAACGAAACTAAAATGGACCTTCGCAGGAGACGTAGCCAGAGGAGATACAGAAAAGTGGCATAAATCCGTTCTCAACTGGAGGCCATATGGTCATAAACGGCCAAGAGGACGTACATGCATGAGATGGATAGATGACATCAAAGTAACAGCAGGCCTCAACTGGATGAAGGCAGCACAAAATAGACACCGATGGAAACATGATTTAGAAGAGGCGTATGTCGGTAAGTGGATGTAAAACGCTGTAAAGAAGAAGAAGAAATAAAAAGGTATTAACAAATCTACGAGGTGAAAATAAGTAAAAATATAATTATGAAATAATACAAGTATACAGTCATTGAAGAGATTATGGAATATGGTTTAATTAGATACAAGTAAGAAGAATATAATAATATTTAAATGGAATTGGATGATTTAATACATACAAGGAATAATTTATATTAATTACTGGATTTGGTGATTGTATGGAGGACGAGTCGATCATTTGACGGGAGTTGCTGATGTGACTGATTGATTTGGATTGTTCTATTTGGTCGATTCTTACAAAGTAGGAGCTGGGGAAGATAGAAGATTAGTTTAGGTACCATCTGTTAGTGGGAACTTACCAGGAAGCTGTTAGGTTGACAGTAGCATACAAGAGTGTAAGGAACAGGACCATTTCTGCAAGCAGCCAGGGTTTTAACAGGTTGGAGGAGCATCGAGGCTGGTCTGTCAATAAGTTGCGCTGTCAACTTCAGGAGCAGTAGTGTTTTGAGGTGACTAGCAGTAAAAATAAGAGGAATTCAGGTTAAATGAGTGAAATAAATATAACACAGTACTTACTTTAGTGAACTGAGTCATTGATTTGTGAGTAGAAAGAATATTTGTCACTTTTGGTTAGATTATTGTTTGATAGTTGTTTAAAGTCAAACAGACATTTAGTAGCAGTCAATAATTAAAAGTCATAAAATTAGAATATCAAAGAACAGACAACTAGATTAACGAACCACACCTTTTAAGAGTCTCAAATGCATTACATTTATTAAACAGAATAATATATAAAATTTCAAATTAAATCAGTTAATTTGAAAGAAAATATTAGAGGTAATATTACTTAATTAAATTAAAGGCGTCTCAACGTTATTAGCTTTTACATAATTATGAAGCAACTAACTGTGGGGCTTGTAAAAATACAATAAGCCAAGCCATCATTCCAATATATATACAAACTCATTAAAATAGGGCGTGCACGGCATAAACCAATAGAATTTCCTTCTCAGGTAACGGCGTTCCGCGAAAGGACAAAGAAAAGAGGATTAAGAAACGTAGATAGCAATAAACTACGCGTAAAAAAATTAAACTGCAGGCATCCTGCGAGGCAGGATGTGGCAGAGCCGAGTTATGCAAGCGTTCAGCTGACGTGAAGCCCCGAGTATTAGCTCAGAATGACTCTAAAGTAATTATGCAAAATTTCTACGAGGCGAAAACACCGGGGTTGTATGGGCGTATAGTTTTCTCAGTATAAAGACATCATGTACATTAATGAACGCTTAGGCAATCGCTTGAATAAACTCCTGGCAAACTTGTATCTACCTAAGGTTGCGCGAATATATCACGTTAACGCGGAATTGTCGGAAGGGGCCCCCAGAATCGGTCCACGTGACACAGCCGTTTCATAAACTTAACTGTTTTGTGAACTTAACCTGCAAACGACGCGGAAAGGACTCCGATGAAAGTGTATTAACACGGCTAAAACCTGCTACTGGTAAGTGCCGTGATCTTACTATATTGCTACTAAAGCTCACGATTCTATATTGTACTAATTTGCAGGAAAGGAGCTACCAAGTCTGAATTGCTGCAGGAAAGCCGAGGTAATTTTGTTTTTAATTCTAACTAATGATGAACGGCCGTAAAGCGGGCTCTGAATGGAGCCTACAGATAACTACTAAAACAAAGTGAAGAACATAACCTGCTCTTGCATTAACTGCGTCCAACGATTCACCTGGACACGAGGGATTGATTCACATAACCTAAGTGCCCTAACATAATTTGTGCCTAATCTAACAACAATGTATGCGGCGTGACACTTGGCATTCATAAAATAGCTAGGCGAGTGGTTTGCTTACAGATTAAATATACATATTTTTGCAGTCGAACACCTGGGGGAACGAAGGATGAAGCTGAGGTGTCGACCTCCAGTGGCAGCTTGTGCGACGTGGATTGCTTCACGCTAGCGCCGCCAAGGCCGCAACGAAATCTGCAGGTAGGCAAGGGTGTGGCCTCGAATTCTCTAACAGAGTCCTTGGCGAGTGGTTAGTGGAATCCAGATGCAAGCCCTCACATTGCAGGAGCACATGGATTGGTTTCCATAGAACTTGGAGCTCCTGCGAGAATTGAATCCCAACGGAACTGGATAAAAACGTGCAAAATCCCCAAATAGACCTTCGAGCAAGGGGCAGAAGCTATCGTGGGCTTACCTAACGCTAAAGTGTAGCCAGAGGGAGCGTGCTATTACGAAAGTCGAAAAAGGCATGTGTGCTTCTAGATGCTTCATAAAAACTATTCGGAGATTAGCTAAGCTAAAGGGCTCTTTGAAACACAAAACTGGGGAGCACCAACAACCAGTTATCATGAAAATTTTGAATCGAAAGCCCCAAAAATACACATACAGGTCCACAAGTTACAAGTTATCAAGAACTTTCCAAAATTTGGGCCAGAAGATCTACAAAAACCATCCTGAAAAATTTGACTGCCTCTAGAGATAACAACATTCCTTTAACAACAAACCAGGCCAAGGAATAGTTTATAATTATTGCGCTTACGGTTGCCTAACCACCAGGCTTAAATATTTGTAGAAATGGAGCCAAAATAAATTTAAATAATGAAATCTAGTTAATTACTAGGGGAGGTGCATACGAAGCTACTTATTAATTATAATGAAATGTTTAAAAACTAAAATACAACTAACTAGGCCTATTCTAATGCATGCAAAAATTACCAAATGAAACCACGGGAATAAAATTCAACTAGCAAATTTCTACTAGTAAAGGGGAAGCTACAAAAGAACCGTAACACCATTTTGTGGAAGAGTACATGGAAACAATCATGCGAGCGAGTGGCACTAGCCTGAACATACAATCCAATACTTCCCGGAAGCTCTGGGGACGATGAATAATTATTTAATAGATTGTAAAAGCATTTATTAGTATTGAGTTCCATTCCATTTTTTCACACCAAAGCACCAGATTGTCCAGGTCTGCTTGAATGTCGACACAATCATTAATGTTATTGATAGTGATGTAAATTTTAAGATCGTCGGCAAAAAGGCAAAACTGACTATAAGAGAAACAGGTATTAATATCGTTAATAAATACTAGAAAAAGTAATGGTCGTAAGTGAGAACCCTGTGGAACTCCTGAAGCAACTTGAATCTCATCAGACTTGTAGTTATTAAAGCGGACAATCTGTGTTCGGTCATGAAGGTAACTGCGCATCCACTCCAACAAAGTCCCTCCAACTCCCATCCTTCCAAGTTTATATAATAGCAATTCATGATTTACCATGTCGAATGCTTTTGAAAAATCTGTATAGATGGCATTAACTTGTGAGCCACTTTCTAGGGCGTTTATCTAAGAGTTTGTATAAATCAGTAAATTTAGTTTTGTGGATTTTTTGGGAAGAAAACCATACTGTTCTTGGATCAAGGAGCTATGTAAGACAGCAGAGAGCTGATCGGTGATAATATTTTTAAATAGTTTAAGAATAGTACTTAATATAGTTATGGGTCTGTAATTCTCTATTTTACTTTTATTATCTGACATGAATAGGTGTTATAAAAATTGACTTCCAGAATTCAGGAAATGCCCCTAGTTGCAAAGACCTTCAGAAAATTTGATATAGCGGTCTAGCTAAAATAAAGCTATATATTTTTAGCAGCACGGGAGGTATGCCACCAGGCCCAGGCCCCTTTTTGGCATCTAAACTATTTAACTTTATAACGCAGGGGTCATTTTAAGCCGGATCTGCGCAGCAACCCGCACTCCTAACATCTGGGGCAGTCAGCGACCGTGTGTTAAAAGACTTGCACGCATTTTAAGCTTACGCATTTTATTAATTACCAAATTTATTATATTGTTTTGATTCCTCTGTTATTATGTGATTGTTCAGTAAGTGTGGTGTTTTATTTATTGTTTCATAATTGATTTAAGAGCAGCGAGGTGCTATACTTGGCGCCCAACCTGGGGCCGAAAATTTTATTCATTAGTGTACGAGCAGCTTTTAAATCCAGTGAGAACAATAAATTGTATTGTGTGTATGTGGGAAGATTCAAAACATTGAACAGTGAATTGAACACGTGAGTGATAGTGCGAAAAAAACAGAAACCCGGCAGTTTTCTGTTCAAGTTAACATCGAATACAAATTTTCGACATCTGCTAACGATCTTGGATCTCCAAGTCGGCACTTCTTTGGTTTTGCTTCAACCACGGTGATAAATGACTTCTGGCCATTGCTGACGTGCACTCCAAAACACAACTTAAGCAAGGAACCTCGCACCACAGTCGGTTTTTACAAATGCGCAAGTATTTGCAACTACGAGGTAAGCGTTGTTCTTTTGCTGAGGTGCATCGTAATTTAAATTTCTGCAACCGTTTTAATTAGTGTGCGAAAACAGAAATAAAGACATTTGACAACGGCGTCGCGTCGCGTCTTTAAATAAAAGACATTTCCAAAACGGCGTCGGGCCGCGTCTCAAAGATCTGTTCTTTGACAACTCTGCCGCGTCGTGGAAACAAAGACACTTGTGGTTTCTCGGCTATAAGATATTCGTCGAACGCATTTTTGTGAATGCCGCGAAAGCGTCGTCAAAGCCAGAGGCTGTTAAAACAGAGCGCGCATCCAAAAATTGAACATGCACCTGCTCTGAAGATAAGCAATGGATTCCACAAACCCCTCGGTAATTCAGATGTCTACAGATCAACTATAGGACTTGCTCAGTGGAATACAAGCTCAGACAAATGAACAATTGCGCCAAATCCAATATGATTTTCAGTAAATCTTGCGATCGCAACCTGCTACGCCAGGACTTTCAACTAGCACATCAAAAGGGAGTTTCGCGAAATGCACATCGCGGTTTGCGGGGAACAAGGGTGAAGACATTGCCGCGTTTCTTGGCTTTGTGAATACATATCGCGAGTGTTTAAACGTGTCGGATGAAAACGCGGTGCGTGGCTTGTCAATGCTGCTTGCAGGTTCTGCTGGAACTTGATGGCAAGGAATCAAATCTTCGGTGACAAATTGGGCAGATGCTGAAACAGCAATAAGAAATTCTTTCGGGCCGCGAAAACCCGCGTATCAAATCTACCGCCAATTATTTGCAAATGAGCAGGACGAGAGAACATCGACTGATATTTTTGTCAGTAATGCGAGAGCTATGTTTTCTCACTTAGAAAATGTACCGAGTGAGGCAATTCAAATTGATATGTTTTTTGATAAGTCTTTTGAATCGCCGTATTCGGAAGCGGATTTTGCGAACAAACGTTAAGACTTACGATAACCTGCTTAAACTTGCGCGCGAAGTTGAACAAGTCTTACAGGAAATTCAGCAAAGTGAATTTCCGCGGTTTTCCCAACCAAGTGCATCAAAACCTAGGAAAGAGCGCCCGCGATGCGATTATTGTCGCAATTTCGGACATTCCATTGACGATTGCAAAATTCGCGAACGCAAACTTACAAGAGACGATCAGCAAGAGACACTAACAAGTACCTGCGCAGCAGTCAGTTAAATGCTACGGGTGTGGAGCCATCGGTACAGTGCATGCCAATTGCCCAAACTGCAATCCAGAGCAACCACATAGAATAAGTGCCAATTCCGCTACCATGTTGAATTTCACAACTATTATGGAAGCGCGCGTCATTACAAATCCGTGCACTAAACCTCTACTACCGATTAAATTGCTCGATCGAGAGGGAATCGCCTATGCAGACTCAGGTGCTCAAGCCAGCATTGCAGGAAGGCGATTATTTAAAATCGCTTAATCATTCTTTCGCGTCCTCACGAGTTACGATCGCGTATGGTGATGGAATTGCAAGAAAAGAGGATATATTGCTAGCTCAGGTGCAATTGGAAGTTGCAGGTAGATCTACACCAACAGATCTTATGATTCTGCCTAAGTTGGAAAATAATCGTACCTTGCTAGGCATGGACTTCCTGAAAAACGCTGGGATTGTTCTAAACTTCGGCCAGTACACCTGGAGCTGTGCAGACGATCCAAAGAAGGAGGACCAATTCTCGGAGGACATCATTGTGCTAGAGAAAGGGGGTTCAAAGTGGCACCAAGTTGTGGTCAAAGAAGAGGACTCGAAGCAAGAAATCGTAGATTTTGTTTCAAGTGTCCCTGAAACACCGTGTGCGATCGTTGATCTAAAATCGAAAACCGAACTTCAGCTGCGTGAAGATGAACGAGTTAATCTAGCATCTGATGAGAGGACTCGACTCAAGCAGCTACACTTTAAGTACAAAAGTACCTTTATCAAGGGGGGAGACAACCCATGGCATGAATACGGACACACTATCTGAAGCACGTGAATTCAATGAGCATGCCCAACACCTACGGACGCGACAAGCTGACAAGGCACGGAGAGATTCTCCGCCATTCGAAGCAGGAGATTTGGTGCTGGTCAAGTCGTATCTACTGAGCAATGCGGCCAAAGCAACTACGAAACTGGGGCCACGTCGCGATGGGCCATATGTCATTATTAAAGTCGCGAATTCAACCACCTACGAGATTGCTCATCGTACCAATCAAGATGTTTGCTTAGGAAAATACCATATATTTGATCTAGCACCATATCCCCTGGGAAATAAGGAAATTCCTGAACCAGTAGTGCCCCTTAGGAAAATGGGTCGTCCCAGGAAGCAGAAAAATAAAATCCTGGACACAAAGCCGTGACGTCTGTTTGATACAGAGGGGGGGGACTATAACTCAGGGATTATTTTAAGCCGGATCTGCGCAGCAACCCGCACTCTTAACATCTGGGGCAGTCAGCGACCGTGTAGAAATCACTAGTGCTATGATCACAATAACTTTGTTTTTTGTTTATCACGTTATCTGTGAAATTATGTTTGAAACAAAAAGCAGACTTATCATCATACGTGCCTGTCAGTAGTGTGAGTGTTATTACTTCAACTTATAATGGAAAATTTTGAAAATATGATGTATTTTGTGCGTATATCAAGTGCTACAAGAACGTAGAACTTACACGTCAAACATACGGAATACACTGACACTACTTGAAACCACGTATGATGATAAACGTGCTTTTTGTTTCGAAACATAATTTGAGAAATACCTAGCGTAATAAATAAAAAACAAAATTATTGTGATCATGGCACTAGTGATTTCTGTCTGTAAAAAAATAAGCTTAATTTTTCAAAATTTTGAAGAAGTTTCCATATCATGTAATACATCATTGCATTAAAAAAAATCCTCTTTGCAAAGGGTCAAAAAAATTGCACGGTACCAATTTAAAATTTTGAGGTTAGGTTAGATTACTAAAAATTTGCACAAAATAAAATTGGTTTTATTAAGTGCCAATAAATGTATTTAAATTACCATGCAAATTAGTTCAAATCGCATCTCAATATCTTAAGTAACAAAAAGCATATAAAAGAAATTAGGAGATTTTGTTTTTTTTAAATTTTAGACAAGTGGGCCATGTCAAGTAAAACTTGAAGATGGATTCTTAATGAGCTCTCAAACCTGCACCTTTTTGCTAATTTAACCATCTCTCTATCTCTTCAAATACAAAAGTTACCCATGTTGTCCCTACGAAATGCGGGCACCCTGTATATATTTTTTTGACCCCTGACCCTATTCACCCCCAAGTTGAGGTGAATAGAATCATCCATATAAAATCCAACGAAAACCTATTCTAATGCGTTGTGGGATGAATAGAATCAATTACAAGCTTTTTAGAAAATATTAAACAAAAATCTTGTACAAAACTAGAATAAAACAACATTTTAATGTGTATTAAAATATAATTTAAGGAAACATAAGCAAAAATATTATAAAAATTATACAAAACTTCTTGGCCATATCTACTAGATTAAGTTTTTCCATGAGGATCAGGTTTATATATTTTAGGCATGTTAAAATTTGGCGACCCTATTCACCCCCACTTTGCTGACAACAGGTGTCTAGCATCAATATTTATTTCTACATAATAAACGAATCAATCAATTGCAATTTCATTATAACATAAGTTGTACTAATGTTTGATATGTCTAAAAATGTAATTACCTGGTTGAAATTCAAACTGGGGTGATTTCAGGAGATAAGAGTTTATGTTGCGTGGTTTTTAACCGATTTTGCAACTTGGTAAATTATGTTACACTACAGCGGTGTTGCTAAACTTACATGTGTAAATTATATACTAATTCTGCACGTAACCCCCAGCTTTCAAACTGTGTTGCCGGTTTTTGCTCAAAGCCACCCTGCAAGATTTTACACTCCTTTTCAATTTAGAGTGAAGTTTCAACCCTATTCACCCCACTGACCCTATTCACCCCATTTTACGGTACTGAAAAATATACAAGGTGTTCTAGTTAACATTTTTAAGTTACGCGCAACGTCCGGTTAAAAGGGAAGTCATGTTACAATAGGGGTACGTACTTCCATTTTACTTAGAATAATGAATACTATATACAGTCTGCTTGATTTTAGCTGTCACAGCAGATATCTCAGCTATTGTTAAGAAAAGTTGTTCCACATTTAATTTTCTATTATCTGCCTTAGCAAAAAAAAAACAATTGACCATCAAATATGTTAGATGTAGCAAATACATTCGAAATTTTAAATGAAACGTATCCAATTTTATTACATATTCTAAAACTGTAAAAAATTCTCTTCATAATGATATATCACATGTCATAGTTATCTAATCAATTAAAAACATAAATCGATAAATAAGTAACAAATGAACGCTTAGGTAGATTAGAGCTTTATTCGAAAAAGTAGACTGTGAAATAAATGAAATTATTTATCAGCTTTGAGTTGAACAATGTTCCTTAATACTGTCTTGACAACATATGCTACTCGATATAAATACAACACGAACAAAGTAACAATAACTTAATAAGTAAACTAAGTTTAAAATTTCAGTTCATAATATCTAGAGTGTTTGTTTAAAGTGACGTCCATTGTTTGCAATACATTCTTGAGATCTGCTTATTAAGTGGCTTCTCGCATTTTGCAACATGTGTTGTATTATTTGGCCACAGGCCCTGCGAATACAATTTTTAAGATCGTCTAGATCTTGTGGACAAGTAACATAAACTTTTCGTTTTGTAATGCTAGCATCTGCATAAATTTATAAATGAACATTAACCAATGTAATTGATTTATGCCTCACTTATTTAAGCGTTATCAGCATAGGCGTAACTTGGGAGGGAGAAGGGGGGGCGGTGGCCCCCCCAAAATGTTGATTTTAAAGTGCAAGTGCAGCATTTTTTTGCAATTTAGGTTTAAAGATGTTGTGAACTCTTGATTTTGCCCCCCCCCCAAAGTGATGCCCCAAGTTACGCCCATGGTTATCAGACGTTGCAACTATCCGACGTTTAGTTTTCCGATAACTCGAAGGCTTACGCTATGCGCAACGAAAGGACCGACCATGTTGTTTTCCCACTCTATGGGAACCCAGAACCGCTGCACCAATAAAGCCGCCATAAGGATATAAAAGAAGATTGCACTTCCATTTAAATTCTCTTGAGTCTACCGATCCCGACCAGCAACACTAGGCCAAGAGCGGCCCAGTAACTAATTCTGTCCGTATTACTTGAGATTTATCCCACTTCAGTCTTTGGACTTCTCTGCAAACTTTTAAACTGTGGCAGCGTCTCACTGCCTCTTAAACGTATCCACGAGAACCCCAACTAATACGTTTAAATTGTGATAGCGTCTCTTTGTCTCTTAAACATATTTCCTGATCATCATAAGTCCCTACGACCGTAATCCACGAGAATATTAATATCCCAATATTAACTGCACCTATATGAATTTTATTGTACTCCCCTTCTGAAAACGGCGCGAATAAATTAACTGCATCAATTAACTTACCTGTAGGGATAACCAAATACGTCCTACGCCGCCTTCCTGTAGCCCATTGTCTTCCAGAAGCACGATCACCAGCTGCGTCGATCCTCTCACAACTTCAGGAGGCACAGGTATCGCTTATATTGGCGTGATTTATGCATTTGATTCCAGCCCCGTAAATATAAACAATACTGGAATTTGGAGGTCATCCGGCTGGGACATTCGCTCTACCGTTTAAAACCTATAATCTGCCCTTTCTCCGACGCCCGCGTTCTGAAATTACTGTGACGCTTGGTACATCACCCGTTGCAACCGTCGGCCATACAGCTCTGCTAGGAGGGTTGCACTTCACCAAGAAGTAACGAACCCCCCCAGAGAAAATTGTTATTTTCGTAATATACAATTCGGTTAATTCTAAAATGACGAATTAATTTGTATTATAGTTATCTACAATATATTTATGGTAATTATCTTGTGTCTTCTTACTGTATATATTTGAGTTTGAGCGAATTCTGCCGCCGATTGAGCTAACCCGAGGTAGAAATTTATAACGCCCTTAGTAAGGTGGTGAAAGGTTACAGTTTGAGAAAACCCACACAAAACATCTAAAATAGAGAGATCTGGCGATCCTACAGGCCATTGATGGGGTCACCATTTCCTATCCATTTTGCATCAAACTTTTCATTTAAAATATTCCTGACGTTTCGTGTTTTTTGGAGAGGTGCTCCATCCTGTTAGAGCCACATATTGCAACGTATTTCTAGGGGAATATCATTCAGATAATCTTCGAATTCTGCCATAAGAAAAGCGACATATCGTTCAGCATTAAGCGATCCTTGGTAAAATAGGGACCTACTATAGTATCGCCTAATACGCCAAGCCACACATTAATGGAAAATCTGCATTCCCGAAATTGACGTGGATTCTCCGTATCCCTAAAGTGGTCGTTTTTTACATTAGAAACTCCGTTATTATTGAAATTAGATTCATCGCTCCAAAGAATTGAATTTAATAAATTTTTATTATTGTTAAGCCAATTCCAAAATATCGCCCTCTCAAAATCACCAGTTCTTAAACCTTTTACTAATTTAATTTTATACAGTCATTTTGTTTTTCTAGCATAGAAAATGTTTTATACTGACTTATTCCTAAATCAGCCACTGCTTGACGTATTGAATTTTTATGGATGTGCTCTAAAATACGCCAATACGAAAATAGTTTCATCATTTGCGGCACGTCCATTTCTTGCCATTTGTACCTGATCATTAATATTAGCAATTAAATAATGGCCCACAATTTTAATTGGTCTTTATTTTATTATTATAATTACAAATTTTTGCATGCTATCTACCGCAACCAACACCAGTCTTGGCCTACATAATATGCTAACAACTGATGAGTTATTACTACGCTACACCTGCACACGCTAGGTGGTAGCAGGTATCGGAGGATTATGGTAGAACAAACAGAAATTAACATGACAACTAGTGATGGGCAGACTCGAATACTTTTCAGAATCGAATACTTTTAAGAATCGAATGATCATTCGAATGCAAATATTCGAATGCAAAATCTTACTTCAGATTCGAGTTGTTAGTCCATTTTCTAAACTCTAAAAATTCGGCAAAGTTCTAATTTTGTTGAGTCAAAACCGATGTTGAACATTTTTTTATTATTTCGGAAAAAGTTTATAGAAAAGTTCCCCATAGGTGAGAAGGTGTGCTTTTAATTTTTTCAATTGTTATTAACAAACAAGTGTTTTTTTAATATAGTTACTCTTAATTAAAAAATTATAACTCTTTTATGTATTTAAACAATTGCCAAACAATTGGGATCACAGATTACGAATCTGGCCTCAAAATCGGTCTAAAAACAAAATGGCGTCTACAAAATGACGTCGAAGATCAAATTTTTTATTATATTTTTGTTATTTTTATTAGATGTCTGAGGGTTTTTGTGGTCGGTAACATAAAGGTAGAAGAAGGAGCGCCGACTAATTAGCCGCTGGTAAACAAAAAGTGGGCTCGGTTTTGGTTGACAGTTATGTGGTTCCGGAATTTGTCACTGTAGCGCTTATGTCGCATAACACGCTAGAAATACGCCTGTCCATGGCGTTTACATTATGATTCTTGATTCAGTTTTCAATAAAAAATCTGATATTACAATAAATAAAATACCAGGCATTGTTGAATTACTAGCACTGCTTCCCGGTAGTTGTATATTGTGCGTATTAGCACCCCATTAACCCATGCACAGTGAAATAATTTCCTAGATATAAATACAAATTCCGAGACGCTGCAATAACTTCTAGACGACATGTTAACATCAAAGATACAAAACTTTGAACCTAAAGCTTCTTAGAGAGTGTTTTTGGCACATAAGGATACCACGGACAGCAGTAGAAGATAGTCTTTTCGCCATTTCGTACACTGTCTATATAAATACCAGGCATTGTTGAATGCCCCATGCACAGTGAAATGAAGTTCTCATTATTTGTAAGAATTTTGTCAGCTCGTGGCACTGCTTTTTGCCACGTTTTTAGTAATTCATCCTACAAAAATAGGTAGGCTACATGGAACATATAGTTATCCACTAGTTCTAAGAGGCAGATCGGGCATCATGTCAAAAAGTTATTAATAACATTAACAGGATTTTAGTTTGACAAAATGAAAACGTAAAGGTAAAGTCGAATAAAATTATCTGCAATCTGCATGATTACACCTAATAATTGTATAATATAAAAGTAGTGTAAGCAATACTCACATTATTGGGAGCTTTGAATATTCTCGTGTTTTTTGTACCATTGGCTTTGTGCCATTTAATTAAATCACCGTACCCGGTATTTCAACCCGGTACAAAGCAGGAGGGCATAATATTACAAGTTTACTTGACGCACTATAATAATTGAATACTGAAATTCAGTAAAAACTGCAACAATTCACTTAAAACAACACATAAATCCAGCTTCTTTCACAAAGATACACGTATTTCCACTATAAATTTAACCTGCAATGCAACAAGGGCGCCGCCTGATAGTCAATCTACTAAGCACTAACTGTCAACCAGCTGTGCTCCTATTTTTTCACACAGGCGAGAGTGCTCCTTCCCCTTTACCATCATGGTCGGTAATTACGAATTTGACATTAAAACTCAACTAAAATCAAAAATGGCGGATCCAAAATGACGGAAAGGGGTAAATTCTTTTTTTCGCGTCTGGGAAAAGAACACGGTTTCTACGATACCAAAATCGTGACAGAAATAATGCATTATTCCCTAGAGGAGAGGTATTTACCTAGGAAATTTAAATTATGACTGACACAACAATTATGTCAAATTCGAGGTTAGCGGGTTAGGTTTTGCGTCAGTCTGTGTCAAAACTGATGTAAAACCTAACCTGAATTTGACATAGACTTACAGTGCCACCAACTTTAAAATTTATCATAGGCTACTAATTTTAAAGCACAGATCATTTTTTTTTCTAATTAAATATTAAAGTACCTAGACTGCCAGGGCCTTTGGTACTAATTTTAAATAATACATTACATTATGATATTACGATATTACAATATGGTTACATTTATAACAGTTGTAAAAGACCAGTGTTCTTCAAACACAGTTTTAGTTTGTTCAATTGGTCGGTAGCATTGGTTAATACATCGCACAGATTGTGTCCTAGCTGACATACGTTACGGTGATGTTCATTTTAAAATAATTGTATCTAAAATGTCAATAAATGAAGTTTAAAAAAAACAGGTTTGTAGTTTTAAATCTTCCTGCAACCTGAAAAAAAATACTATATGCAATTCGGAGAGACTGATATTTTTCTTCAGTGCTCGAGTCACAAATTGCACCTCAGCAAAATAACGCATTTCTCTCCCTCATTGCATAATCTACTATTATCGGTTATACGGCCAGTCTTATAAAACCCTTACAGCCGGTCTTATAAAGACTACTAATCTGAGGTTAACTTTAATTCGTTGTTAAAACAAATAAAGCACATCAAAACCTTAGTGTTTATAACATTTTAGTCATTAGTAAACAAATGTTGATGCATTTTCGTTTATTTTATAACGAATTAAAGTTAGCCTCAGATTAGTGGTATTTATAAGACTGGCTGATAATTTGACGTTAACTTTAATTACTTGTTAAAATACACAACAGCGCATCAAAATCTGTTTACTAACGAATAAAATGCCGTAAGCACTGCAGTTTTGATGCGATTTTGTTTATTTTAACAACGAATTAAAGCGCATCAAAACTTGTTTACTAATGAATAAAATACCGTAAGCACTACCGCTTTGATGCGATTTTGTTTATTTTAACAACGAATTAAAGTTAACCTCAGATTAGTAGTCTTTATAAGACCAGCCGTCAGGATATTAAGCCTTTGTTTACATATACAAAAGTAGGCTGGTAACTAAGTCATAACTGTACGTGTACGGTAAGCATTTATACATTCCGTATATGTATTTGATTGATCAATTCGAATTTTAAACCAATCAGACTACAAGTGCGAAATCTAAGGATGTTATGATTCATAACATCTGTGATTTGTTGAATAGTTCACCGGTTGCAGTATGGTTGCCATGTACGGTAAAAAAATATTACCGTACAGATACAATTGCTTCAATATGGTAATGGTTACCATGTACGGTAAAGGACTATTATCGTACGCATTTATACATTTCGTATATGTATTAGGCACCTACCGCAATTGCATTGGTCAGATTCGAATTTTTAAACCAACCAGACTAGAAGTGCGAAATCTATGTACGAAATGTAAATCGGTGTCAAATTCACATACAGAATGTAACAGTCATGCGCGTGCGCGGCTTATACGGCGTGCATAGCGCGACGCGACTGTTTACTATTTGCATAAAATTTAGTTTGTTGGCCAGCTTCTCATCGTCATTGATGTTGCAGCAACGAAATTACGATCTCACTATAAAGATTTTGAAATAGCCCTTCATTTCACAAAAAGTGGCATTGTAACCAAAAGCGAAGAAATTATACATCAACAAAATCATTTAGTCCCTGCAGATGCCAATAATAGTGAAGAGGAAGGAAAATCTTCAGGTGTTGAAATGGTTACAAGTACTGAAGATTACATCAATTTTCAGAATGTCGAATTATTGCTCACCAAAAAAATAGCGAATTTGGCAGCAGCACTTCAATAGTCAAAATGTTTTGCCAATGATTACAGCAGGTGAAGACAAGTACTTTTTTGTGCACTGCTGGCAGTTCATGTACCCAACGATACAGGCAAAAGTCCAGCATCACAGTTCAGACTACAGCATTAAATAGAGGCAAAGTCGGCATGACAAGAAGAAGCAGGTAAAGGCCTTTGGGTCGTCCAGCAAGTGGGGAATCTGCCAAGAAAAGTCTTAAGAAGAAGCATAACCTATCACAAAATTTGAAAAAGGACTAAAAAATTCAATTAAACACGGCTCATAGCTCTAAATGTATCATTCGTATATTATCTCCTTTTATTATATGTAATGAACATATTATATGCACTTTCGCTTTTGTTGCATATTTTCCTTCGCCAGGAGTACAGGGCACCTAAACTCGGAAAAACATAAATGTTGTATTCGCGTTTTTTTGCTGCAATTTTGGGCCGGCGCGGCGCGGCGTAGTTGTTCCATTCTGTATGTGAATTTGGCACCAATTTACATTTCGTACATAGATTTCGCACTTCTAGTCTGGTTGGTTTAAAAATTCGAATCTGACCAATGAAATTGCGCTAGGTGCCTAATACATATACGAAATGTATAAATGCGTACGATAATAGTCCTTTACCGTACATGGTAACCATTACCATATTGAAGCAATTGTATCTGTACGGTAATATTTTTTTACCGTACATGGCAACCATACTGCAACCGGTGAACTATTCAACAAATCACAGATGTTATGAATCATAACATCCTTAGATGTCTTATAATCCTCGCTCTACAAGCTCGGATTTCAAAACATCTGCGGCACGCGGCAGTTATGCCACTCATAACATTTATACATATGTTAACAGCTATAAACCATATATTTTAATAGTATTATAATTTACACTTTGATTATCTAATTAAAATTATAATACAAAATTCATAAGGTATCATTAAGGGCATAACCTACCTTCCTGTTCAAATGTATGTATTATGTTTATTTTGAATCGGCATACCAACTAACCTTTTCCTTCTATGCACCTGATTGCCTGAAAGTTACGAAGCAACCCATCTTATACAAACTTCCAGACTTCTACAGCGCGTACCAATTAAGAAAAAAGTTTCTATGATCATATGTCCGAAAATACATAGCCATGAGTAAATTACGTTCGTGCAGCAGTAATTTTCAATATTTAAGTTCGATTTTCTCAAAAATAGGTACTGCCCTCAGCGATTCCAAGCAAGGGTACCTACCTTTTTTGTATGAGAACGTCTAAGCTTTGCAAATATCTGACTAGAATTGAGAAAAATTTCGATCCTTGCATAAACTACCTATTCTGACCGTTCTACTAGCTTTTTCAAGGTTTTCTTTACCATAGCAAGTGACGCAGATTTGTTAAATTGAATCTAAGTAAAAAACCCGGAAACACAGCTGTTGGTTTTAATAAACTGTTGACGTATTGTTGTCATATAAATCCTTTTCTTATTTGTTACTTTTAATTTATAATATCAGCTGTTTACGCAGTAAAGTGGTGTGATAATTCGCTCCGAAAATAAATCCAAATTGGGTCCTTTCGAGAGAATAAAAATCACCAAAATTGAATTCAAGAGAAAGAAGAGGCCGGGAGAAGGGTGATAGCAAAACACAAGACCGAAATAACCAGGTTAGATTAGCTAATAAACTATTTAAACAATAACCTATAGATAAGAGACAAACAAAAGTGACCTCCAAAGACGAGACACGCGCGCAAGTCCGGGTAGGCAACACATCGCGCAAAGAACTGTACAGCGGGTGGTATAAACATATAAGCGAGGTTACAAAACACAAGTCAAAATGAGCGACAATGTAGAGACAGTGCTGAAACGTATAGAAGAGAGCATGAATAATATGAATGAGAAACTAGATTCGATAATGTTAGAGCTGAAACAGGTTAAAAGGGAAAATGAAGAACTACGGAAAATAGTCACAAAACAAGATGCGAGAATCGATATACTAGAAAGAGAGATCAGAAAGAAGAATGTCATAATAAAAGGAGTAAAAGACGAGGAGAAGGAAAGTGACGAGGAAACCAAAGAAAAAATCGCTACTATAATGCAGAAAATAGGCGCGAACGTAGATATGAAAGAGGATATTGACCAAATAAGAAGAATGGGGAGATTCACAAACGGTAAGATAAGACCTATATTCGTGAAACTAAACAAAGAGTCTACGAAGTATGCAATGCTACAAAACGCGAAGAAACTTAAAGGTACAGACATATGGATAGACGAAGACTACAGCAAGGAAGTACAAGAGAACAGGAAAATATTAATACCACACATGAAAGAAGCGCGTAACAAAGGACACAAGGCTTTCATAAAATACAACATACTAATAGTAGATGACGTAGCATATAAGGCAAGCGATGTAAAAAGAGGAGAAGAACCAGAAAAGGAGAACAGCAGTGAAAGTAACTCTCAAAAAAGAACAGTAGCGGATAGATCACCAGATGGGGGCAGCTTTGAAGAACAGATGAGGAAAATATCGCGTACGGCACGAAAAAACGACTAAGAAAAGATATGCTATGGGATAACGATGACGGAACTGGCAATAGAAACGGACACGATTTAAAAAATAGAGAGCAAGGGGAAAGAGATATACAGAAACACCGGAACAACAAAATACGGAAAATAGGAACATGGAAAACGAGAAGTATAAGAGGCAAAGAACAAGAGATAAACGACGAATTCAACCGAGCGAAACTAGACATACTACTCTTTCCGGAGACTAAGAAAAAAGGTAAAGGAGAAATGGAACTACAAGACGGGAATGTAATAATCTACAGCGGAGTACCAGAACATGAAAGAGCGGCAGCAGGGATAGGATGCTTGCTCAAAAAAGAACTAGTAAATAAAATAGATAACTGGAAGGCATGGTCCGAAAGAATACTCACAATAGAGATTAGGCATGGTAAAGAAGATAAAATAACGGTAATAGGGGTGTACGGACCCAACGACGACGATACTAAAGCAGAAAAAGATAAATTCTGGGAACACTTAGGAAGGGCAACAAACAGCAGCAAAGGAGAAATATATATTGCGGGAGATTTTAACGGAAGAGTAGGGAGAAGGAGGAACGATACGGAAAAAGTAATAGGAAAACATGGTGAAAGTAAAAGAAATAATAACGGAGACAGATTAATAGACTTCTGCATAGTATACAACCTAATAGTGGCAAATACATTCTTTAACCACAAAGATATACATAAATACACCAGACAAAAACCAACGACAGAGGAAAAATCTATAATTGACTATGTGTTAGTGGAGAAGCAAAACAGGAAGTACATTAAAGACGTGAGAGTTAAAAGAGGGGCAGAAATATACAGTGACCACTACCTACTAGAAGCAAAAATTAAAAATTCGGGGACTGGAAACAGAGAAGAACAACGAGAAAGCAACCGAAACCAAGAAATAACAAAAACGTACAAACTGAGGGACAAAGAGGTGGCACGACAATATGCACAAACGGTAGATAGACTAATATCAGAGGAGATGACATACACAGAACACGAAACAGTAGAACAGTCATGGCAGAAACTTAAAGAAATAATCACACAGGCAGTGGTCAAAATATGTGGAACTAGTAAACAGAAAAACGACGAACACAAAAGAACGAGCTGGTGGACCGAAGAAATAAAAACACAGGTACAAATAAAGAAAAAAGTATGGAGAGAATACCTGACAAACAGAACAGAAAACAAATATAATAGATACAAAGAACAAAGAATAAAAGTGAAGAATATGGTAATCGAAGCAAAGGAGAAAGCATGGCAAGAATTCGGAAGGAAGATGGAAGAAGAGAGTACACAAAATCAAAAACTTTTCTACAAAGTACTAAAAACAATAAGAAAAGGGAAAACAAAAAGAATAACAAGAGTGAAAAACAAGCAGGGGGAATTAACGAAGACCAACAAAGAAACGATGGACAGATGGAAAGAGTACTTCGAGGAGCTACTTGAAGCAGAAGCAGAAGAAGACAATACAAATATAGAAAACGTAGAAGAACGTACCAGAAATGAACAGAACGAAGGCGAAGACAAGATCACCAGAGAAGAGATGGAAGAGGCCATACAAAAAATAAAGAATGGGAAAGCTCCGGGCTACGACAAGGTTACATCGGAAATGATCAAAGAAATGGTTGAAAAAGGGAAGAAATGGCTGCTGGAGATATACAATAAAGCTTGGAGAGAGGAAAAAATACCGCAAGACTGGGAAATAGGCCAAATAGTGCCCATACACAAAAAAGGTGATAACAGACAGTGTGACAACTACAGGGGCATAACACTGCTTTGTACCTCACTCAAAGTCTACGAGCGGATACTGGAATCAAAACTGAGAAGAATAACAGATCAGACATTGGAAGAGGCGCAGAGCGGTTTTCGTAAAGGAAGAGGCACACAAGACCATATATTCTCCATCAAAGAAATAAGTGCAAAAAGACTACAATACAATAAAAAAACGTTCTTAGCATTCCTTGACCTTAAAAAGGCGTTCGACAAAGTGCCCAGAAAAGAAGTATGGGAATGCTTAAAGAACAAAGGGGTAGACCCAAAGCTGTGCAAAGTAATCCAAAGCCTATATAACAATACTAGAAATATAGTCATCAGCAATAACAACAGTTCTACAGAATTTAAAACGAGGAAAGGGCTGAGACAAGGAGGAGTGATGAGCCCAACATTGTTTAATATATTCATGGATGAAATAATAAAAAAATGCCAACCAGAATCCAAGAAAATGTTAGTAGGATACAGAAAACTACAGCCAATATATATATCAGAGTGCGCATTCGCAGACGACGTGGTACTCATAACAGAAAATGAAGTAAACCTACAGAGAAATCTAAACATATGGAATAAAACACTGACAGAAAACAAGATGGAAATAAACACGGATAAAACAAAAATACTAGTGATAAGCAAAGAAAGACAGAACACAGAGATAAAAATAAATGACAGACAAATAGAACAAACAGAGAAATTTAACTATCTGGGAGTGACTATAGATGAACAAGGCAAACAAGAAGTAGAAATAACAGAAAGAATGGAGAAAACAAATAAACTATTCCAAGTGATGAACAAGTCTTTTATAAGTAAGAGGGAAGTGTCTCCAGAAACAAAGGTGAAAGTATTTAAAACAATATTCAGACCGATATTGACATATGGAGCGGAATCTTGGGTGATGTCAAAAAGGATTAAGAGAAAAGTGGAAGCAGTGGAAATGAAATTTTTGAGGAGAGTAAGAGGGGTGACACTTAGAGATAGGGTAAGGAGTGCACAAATTAGAGAAGAGCTAAAAATAAACCCAGTGACAGAAGTTATAGAAAACCGACAACTCAGCTGGTGGGCACATATGCAGAGAATGGATGAAAAGAGCAAGGTGAAGCAAATATGGGAGGCAAAAACCACCGGGAGAAGAAACAGGGGTAGGCCACAAGAGAAGTGAGATAAAACGATAGAGAAGATACTGGAAGCAAGAGGCAAAACGTGGGCGGAAGCAAAAGTGTTAGCCCAAGAGCGAAAAGAGTGGCGGAAGTTTGTGTATAGTGAACGACGCGAGTGAGGTAAATGAAAACACACAAGTGAGCGACTAAGATAAGAGTTCAGATTATTTTGATATTTAGATAATAGTAAACATTCGGACAAAGTAGTTAGTTAATTTAAGTACACACTGTAACACCCTACACCAATCGGTAGAAGGGTACTCGATTAAATAAAAAATAAAAATAATTTATAATTACTTAATATGAGAAAATTTGTTTAGTTTTTAAGATTGAAAATCTTAGCTTATTACCAGAACGTACGAGGTTTAGTTACTAAGCTCAATCAATTTTATCAGAATCTACTTATTGAAAAGTATGATATTATTCTCACCGAAACTGGTTTATATGAAACAATAAATAATAATTAACTTTTTGACAGTTATTACAACATGTATAGCTGTGAAAGAAACAATGTTTTATCGAGTGAATCAAAAGGTGGAGGAGTTTTAATAGTTGTTCGCAACAATTTTATTTCATCATGTAAGTATGAAAGTTTAGATGGATGTGTTCCAAAAACTCTCAGAAAGGGTAGTATGTTTGCCTCGAGGTTTAATGAAGAAATAAGTGATTTGCTAAAGTTCACGAAATTACTTCGACAAGTGTACGAAGTATTGAAATTCCCTCATATCGAAAACCACTCTGAGTCAAATATCTCTAAAATTCGAGCCAACCGACTAACCAACTATACCAAATCTCCGTCTCGGCTGTGCGGATCTTTTGGTGAAGACCCCAGCCCACTAGATCCCTCCCTCGTATTGGGGGGTGCCTAAACGTGCTGTGCGGTGTATGTATGTTCGTATGTGTACACGATTCCGGTTAGCAGGAATCTTGCTGTAGTCTTGGATCGTTGTCATAGGAACGGCTAAAGTTAGGACGGCGTACCAACGTTGGCAGTTTGTGCACTGATGGATAAAGCTTTCAAACTGATATGTTTCAAATTACAATGTTACGTATATTAACTCAAAAATTTACCGTAACAGCAACTGTTATGATTACGCATAAATTCTCCAAAATGTACTAAATTATATTTACTTTAATTTTCTTTTAGAGAAACCAAATGCCAATATTCGTTTGTTAAATTAATAAAAATCAGTTTATTTAAACATTTTAAATTTTTTATTTACAAAAATATAGATATAATATAATTATTAATTTAAATAATTATTAATGTAAATATTAAAAGATAATACAAAATATTTGTTTCCTAATTATTCACTTATATAAATGATCATTTCCAGGACCCTTTGATACAATTTCGGAATGCGTGCCATATAAAGTTTTTGTAATTAGCCGAGTTTCTTCAATATTGGGTTTCCTACAGTTTCTGTTCTTATTTTGTTTACGTGTTGAATGAAAAGAGGCCTGTTTTCGAATTTTCTTATTAGCTGGCTCTCCAACACACTCTGTTTTCAAATCAAAGTTTTTTATTTCCATTTCACTAATGGATTCAGCACTTTTTATATTATCTAAAATTAGTTTTAATTGTTCGGTTGAATACTCTTTGGTTTTTATATTTTGAACTAAACTTAAAGCTCCAGAACTTATTTCATCCAAAAGTTTATCATTATTTTTTGAAAATGTTGCTAAATTTTGAATAACACTGTTAACTTCATTACTACGTACTATTTCCTGCTATTATATTTGTGCTACCAGGGCTGAGTTTGGGTAATTAGATGCAATATAATGTATATATTTACAGATTAAAGTTCTTATATTGAAATCCACACAAGTACAGCTAAAGGAATGCAAACATATGGAGCAAATAGAGCATTTTATTGGCAGCATACATTACCATCGGAAAGATTTTTTGTAATTAAATATCTGTTTTCACTCGAATCACATTTAATGGTATAAACTTTGTTGTCTTCTATTACGTTCTCAGTAAACTTGGTGAATATTGCTACACGATGTCTTGCATGGATATTTTTCACTAGTTCTGAAGTATCCTATTTTGTTAGTTTCATAATTCTTTGAAATTTTTTATTTTTTAAAAACTCCATCAAAACATGCAGTGTCTTGTCTAAACGTCTATTTTTTTTTTACTTTGTAAGAAATAATATTTTAGTGATTTATGCATACTCTCGAGATGCATATGCCAATAGGCAATTGCTCCAACTCGAAAACAATAGACCCATTTCTCAAAACAAGTTGCATAATAATTAATGAAATATTGACGAAACTTTAATGTTGATTCATTTTTCAGAATATCCAAAAACTTGAAATTTGCGCAGATCCAAAAGTGTCTGTAAATATTTTAAAGTTTTATAAGCCCAATCCCTTTTCTCAGCATTATTAATTTTTGACAAATTTGACTGCCACGCACGATCTATGTGCCAGGAACAATAAAGCTGTGTATGTGGTGGACCCATTATACTTTCCCATGGGTTATAAAATACATTTTTCTACTCCCGCATGTATATATTCTGTTTTCTTCACAATCTACAGAATGGATATGTAGGCAATTGTAGTTAACTGAACGTATATGATTTCATATCCACACAAGGGTGGATATGAAATACACCAATCACAAACCACGTTAGTCGTGATTACCTAGGCAACTTTAATTAATTGTTTGTTTTGCAATGGGCACGCCCTGCTGTGCCCTGTTTGTGGCAAACGTGATTTTGTTGTAAGATATCTTATTAATTAGCGTTGAATAAATTTTCTTTTAATTTTCCATTCTTTTCCATTGATAGGTCGTAGAAAAAATACACTGTACAACTCGAGTGGAATGTCCATATCCACTCTCGTTGTACAAACTACTATTGTTATATCTGACATAAAAGTGTCAGTTTTTATAATGCCCACGTTATCTCTTATTTTCTGAAAGAAAACTTGATTGATATAAGAATTTTCCCTGTTAGAAAACATAAATGCTAAGGGCATCCCGTCATTAAACTCATCTACACTTAAAATGATAGTGACTTCAAAATCATAGGCAGTAAGCCCATGTGTGCGGTCAATGGCAATAAATATAGTTCCATTTTTTTTTTAAAAGTGCTGAATCCATTAGTGAAATGGAAATAAAAAAATCTGGTGTGATACACGTACACAACTTCCTTTTACAGTGATCTTATAATTAGCCAAAAATTTGATTTTTAATTTTTAAGCATTTGTCAAAAATTTTCAAAAATTACAAATTCTGCAAAAACGGCACAAAATAGAGCGTTAGTTGAAGAGACAAATTTTCTCTAGAATTTTAAGCTGAATTCAAAAATGTAATAATATACCGGGTGTTCTATTTAAAATAGGTTTTAATAAAAAACAGAAAAAAAACAAAAGAAACCCATTTTAGAAGTATTCAACTGGAAAATCACCTATCTCACATCAATACACATTCAAAATGTAATAAAAATGTGAAGCTTGAAAAAATCGTTAAAGCCGTTTTTGAAAAAATCTACTTCCGGTTATGCGATTTTCTTCAAAAGCTTGTTGTCGCATCTACATAATACACAAAACTTATATATGAAGTTTCAACGCCATACCCCATACCTCTTTTCGTTTTTGAGATATTCTGTTCACAGGCAGACAGACAGACCAATGAAAAACAAATGTTTTTTGGGTTCAGGGGACTCGAAAACGTGAAGATCTGTTGAAAACTCAATTTTGATTTTTTTGGGGTGAATCCAATACAGTCAGACCTCGCCGTTCGCGGTTTTGCGGTTCGCTGATTTGATTTTACGCGGGGCACCTTTGTGCTCCCTTTTCTTTGCCGTTCGTGGATATTTGCTTTGCCGTTTGCGGATGGAATTGCCAACGTTAACTGTTTCAACTTTTACACACTAACGGCAGGTCTTATGAAGGCGTTAACTTTAATTTGCTGTTAAAATAAACAAAAGCGCATAAAAATTTGTTTACTACTGAATAATATGTCATAAGCGCCATTGTTTTGATAGGCTTTTGTTTATTTTAACAGCGATTTAAAGTTAACGTCAGGTTAGTGACCTTCATAAGACCGGCCGCGGCCTTAGGTAAGTAAATAAAGCCGACGTATGCGGTTTATGTCATGAACACCTAAATAACATTATTTATCACGAACTTGTAAACACACTTATCGAGTCTATTCCTTGGAATCTCTTATTACGTTATTACCAAATTGGACCTGAAATAAATTGTACAATGTAACTTGAATAAACAAATGGACATTCGAACTCGAGATTCAAGTGGCAGACTTAATGTCACGTATGGAATTTTAGTTCAAACTTTACTTTAAAATCCTGAACTATCAAATTTGTTACAGCCAGTATGTTTTATGCCTTTTTAATGTTTTTTGTTTTTGTGTTTTTTGCTTTATATTTTGTTTTGAAAATGTATTTGCACATGTTTTGAAAATGTACGTATTTGCATGTTTGTATACGCACGTTTATGTACCTATTTTTGAAGTTGCATAGTATAAATAAATCTAGTTTATGGTACCTAACCCCTTTTTTATCATTTATGTGTTTACTTGCGGATCGCGGTTTTGCGCTTCGCGGCATTCTTCTGGAACGTAACCCCCGCGAAGGGCGAGGTCTGACTGTACTTCCTTTATTGTAAAAGGAAGTAAAAACTTTGGTTTGAAAACAGAATATGTTGCATAGCCAGCTAATAAGGAGATTCGAAAACAGGCCTTTTTTCATTCAACACGTAAACAAAATAGGAACAGAAACTGTAGCCGGAAACCCAATATTGAAGAAACTCGGCTAATTACAGAAAATTTACATGGCACGCATTCAGAAAGGATCCTGGAAATGATCATTTATATGAGTAAATAATTAAGAAAAAAATATTTTGTATTATCTTTTAATATTTACAGTAATAATTATTTAAATTAATAATTATATTATATCTAAATTTTTGTTAATAAAAAATATAAAATGTATAAATAACCTGATTTTTATTAATTTAACAAATGAATATGTCTTTTGGCTTCTCTAAAAGAAAATTAAAGTAAAGATAATTTACTAAATTTTTGAGAATTTATGCGTAATCATAACAGTTGCTGTTACGGTAAATTTTTGAGTTAATCTACGTATCATAGTAATTTGAAACATTAGTTTGAAAGTTTAAGTTTCCGCTTTATCCATCAGTGCACGAACTGGTAACGTTGGTACGCCGTCCTAACTTTAGCCGTTCTTCGTTTTCATACGATAGGTCCTCCAAAAATGAAGGCAACATCACCTTTTGAGGTATGGTCGTCGACAAAAAAATTTTTGTTTGTTTTTTTTTTATAAATTACTGGTTCATAACATTTCATTGTATTAGCGAAACGGAGTGATGCTGAGTCTCGAAGTATTCTTGGAACTTTCCGTTATTGATTTAAAAGTTACAATTACGCAGTTTCAAGGCTTCTTTTTTGCTATATCTCTTTATCTTTTATAAAGTAGGTCTTTTGTACAGGAGTAGATCAACCAAAACACCTTCCTTAATATGGCGACTTTACAAAATTTTTATTATGTCAAGGTAAGTAAGTATTCCTTCTAATAATCAATTCTTGATATTAAGCGTTTACAAAAACCTAACCGTGATATATTTATCATTCACCATTAGGCAGTAACCCGAATTATCGATACAAAAGTCTGTGTAAATAATTTCAAAAACTACGTGGGGTAGTGCATAAGCTTAAGTCTGTGTTTGCTGTTTAGATGGCTTGCCACAAGCTTATAGTCCGGGAGCCAGCGACCTTTTTTAATGACCGAAACCACAAAAGCTGAAAAATGTTTCCTAAGCTTTATTTGGTATCACTAGTAAGTGAATGGACCTCCAACTGGCGCACTTCCGGGGGGTGTAGCTGCGGCAGCCTCCCAAACACGTAAAATAATAATTAAAAAAAACTAATACCGCAAAAGCTGAAACTTTGTTAACATGTTGCTTATGTTATAAATAAATGAAAAAACGTATCCAGCCGAATTTAGAGTGGGGGATTATGCCCCAGCTTTTCACGTAAAGAAGTGAAAAATATGCGCTGAATAAACTGATACCGCAAAAGCTGACATTTGTTAAACTAATAGTTAAGTTAATAACTTAAACGAAAAAAACATCCAGCTTTATATTTAGTGGGGGAAAAGTGCCCAGCTGATGCAGTGAAAACGCTGCGCGTCGGTATGCGCTCGGGCGCGTTGTATCTTTGACTGCATCAGCTGGACACTTTTCCCTCACTAAATATAAAGCTGGATATATTTTTCGTTTAACTTATTCAGTTAACTATTGTATTACCAAATTTTAGCTCTTGCGGTATTAGATATCTATACTTTTCTCATTAAACACAGCGCGCCCATGCAGTTATTGGATGATATATACGTATAACTTTTCTGCTCTAAAGGAAGATAATAAAAAATAGGTTTACCATGAATTATTGAATTTTTTTAGCATTTATTTACAAAAAACATACTACAAACAAAAAGAAACGTATACAGTGCATTCCAATTAAAACGAGCCACCCTGTATAATTCTGTTATTTTTATATTTATATAAAAATCCTAAAATACGTCAATTTTTCTTTTTAGGGGGACACAGTTTTGTGTCAAAATTTACTCGTTCAGAGTTAGCTCCTCCCCCCACCAACACAAACGTCAAAAAGTTTAAATAGGAAAGGGGGTCGAGTAATACCTCATCTTAAAGGGTATCAAATTCTTCTTTTAATGCTTTTTAGTTTTTCAAAATCGGTTCTGTAGTTTCCGAGAAAATTTACCCTAAAAATGGTAACTCGCAAAAAAGTAATGTTATGGGCTCACACCTTTTATAACCCTCTCACTTGTGAGTACAACACCTTTTTTGCAAAAAAAACTAAAATAAAACCGGTAACAACGAGAACTCCCATAATCTTTACACAAGTTGGCTTTTAATAATGGGGTGGCTCGTTTTAATTGGAATGCACTGTATAGTGTACAATGTATCAACAAATGTCTTAGATTTGGCCTTCTTCGGATTCATCGCCATCGAACTAATTATCGCTTTCGTTATCGCTGCAATTGATGTCGATCTCTAAAATATCTTCGTCATCATCTATAAACATATATAATAATAATAATATATTAAAAGATATAGATGATATGAGGGAATTTCAATACTTCGTACACTTCGTGTTGAAGTAATAATCAAAAATTTACATTGAAATAATGCAATTAGAGAGAAATATATCAGTATTATTCTAACCTGTAGTACTTTTTTGATCATCATCGATAGTTATATCTCCAAGGGAAGAGGGTAGCTGCTCACCCTTGAACCATTTGAAATGAAATTTCCTCCCCGACTCTTCCCAGCCAAAATCAGTCGGATGTAATGCCGTTGGAACCTGAAGATGAGCGTGTGCCCAAATATTTGCTATATAGGTTGTACGCAGCAAATGTTGGTGCAGCTCAATTTTGCAAGGGGTCAGAGCTGATCCGTCGATATTATTCTTCGGTAAACGGAATATGTCATCGTTTCGTGAAATATTACTTTTCACATTTTAATGTCCACATATTTACTGTTTATGCTATGTATAAATATTTAAATGTGTAAATATTTACTAAAACCCTTTAAATTTAAAAACTTTGAGATAATATAAAAACTGGACGCGCTGTGTTTAATGAGAAAAGTATAGATATCTAATACCGCCAGAGCTAAAATTTCGTTATACGATAGTTAACTGAATAAGTTAAACGAAAAATATATCCAGCTTTATATTTAGTGAGGGAAAAGTGTCCAGCTGATGCAGTCAAAGATACAACGCGCCCGAGCGCATACCGACGCGCAGCGTTTTTCACTGCATCAGCTGGGCACTTTTCCCCCACTAAATATATAGCTGGATGTTTTTTTCGTTTAAGTTATTAACTTAACTATTAGTTTACCAAATGTCAGCTTTTGCGGTATCAGTTTATTCAGCGCATATTTTTCACTTCTTTACGTGAAAAGCTGGGGCATAATCCCCCACTCTAAATTCGGCTGGATACGTTTTTTCATTTATTTATAACATAAGCAACATGTTAACAAAGTTTCAGCTTTTGCGGTATTAGTTTTTTTAAATTATTATTTTACGTGTTTGGGAGGCTGCCGCAGCTACACCCCCCGGAAGTGCGCCAGCTGGAGGTCCATTCACTTACTAGTGATACCAAATAAAGCTCAGGAAACATTTTCAGCTTTTGTGAAATGACTAACTCTAAACGGTCGCTGGCTCCCGGACTATTACCTAAGTATAAACCAGAGAGCTGTAGTACAGTTTTCAAACCCTCCTGGATTTTGAAATGGCGGCTTTATGATTGGTATGTACTGATAAAATATTCGTAAATGTCTAGTAATATTTTAGTAAGTAGATGACGGAGAAGCATTCGTAATATGAATATTCTCTTCTTTCAGAAACGTGACAAGAGTTCAAGTGTAGTATCTGATGGAATAGCAACGAGGTGCAGTTTCGCCTACCTGCTTGAGGTATGTATGTATGTACGTATACTCTGTAACCTCACTTACCTTGCGGTGTAGAGGCTGGTGGTTTTCGTAGATTTAAATGAATTGTCATTAAAATATGGGAAAGGATTATTAGCGGTCATAAAACACTTTTTTGTACGGCAGTTTTGAAAAACGTTGACGGTTCCTAATGAATAAGCAGGTATGTCGCTTTTCTGCTCGTCTCCAATAATCTCCGCTCACTTAAGAAAAATGAATTCAGATGCATGGCCATCAGAACCAAATGCAAAAGCTATAGATGCCAATGTTGTGTATTAAATAATGAATTGACACTTCTCTGAGCTGCCGTAGAAGAAATAGTGTGTACTTCGAATGTAAAGAGACTTTTGTATTCTTACATGTTGGAAGCGCTCGCTTTCCATCTTGTGCTGCAATTTTTGTGTGTGAACACAAAAGTATCACTTTCCCTGCTTAATGTAAAAAGTCAGTGTGTGTCAAATAACAAACAAAACCTAACCTGCTAATCTCGAATTTGACATATACGGACAATACATTTTAGTACTGCCAAATGTATAACACGAATCACAGGCGACTATAAATTTACTTGATCTCTGGGTACTATTCCCACTCAAAAACAATATCGCAAATACATACAATTATGTACAGTAATAGTGTTTTTGAACTGGTGAACTGTAATTTTTAAAAGAGCTGGTTAACACAACCAGTTCTGTGTGGGAAGTTTGAAATTGCTATAATGCCGCCGAAATATTTTATATTGGTTGTAGAAAATTCGGCTTTCCATCTGAATCTGAGTGATTGTATCAGCATTGCAACAAGGTCATAAACTATTGTCTTTCATAGTTGGTTTTTATTTTGTCAATCGCGTTTTGCTGCAGTGGAATAAATATTGGTGACAAAACTGAACCTAAAGCATGTCCTGTGTCCCCACGTGAACCCCAAAAATATGTTTTAATTTTGGCATAAACTTGTTTTTAAGTTTTCACTTTAGAGTGGTTTTTGTTTCTAGCTAGTAAAAATTTAAATAAATTTGTAATTGATAGTTATTTTTATACATAGGCTGCAAAGTTACTGTTTGGTGTATTGAGCAAGGTTTGGCAGGCAGCCAAAGTAAGCAAATTATGATGACAAAGTCAAACATTTTGCGGACGTGGTACTGATACACATTTTTTGTGCAACAAAGACAAAGTTGACGATCACGTAGGCTTCGGTAACTAAGCAAACGGCATCATGTTCATTACAAATTACGTTTGATAGGTAAAGAAACAGTAACAAGTTTGTAAAAAAACAAGGAATTTTGTACAATTGTGTGATGAAAGTCAAATGGTTAACGACATTTCTTGTACTCTCCCGGAGTTAAAAGAAGTTGCAACTTCTGCAATTGAAAATTTGATACCGGAAAAATCTAAGTGGCAATACGAAAAAGCTAACGATCTGTTTACTGTATGGTGCAATGGGAAAAAACGACAAGAAGATGAAAATATTTTGATGGCGTAGCTAGCGAAAAAATCCAAGACTAAAATTTTTACCTTTGTGGAATATAGACTATAGCTGAAATGTGTGATTAACGTAAGAGAATTTCAAAACTGATATGTCTTCTACAAAAAAGGTCAGTAGGTTATCAGGATAAAAAGTTCAACTCTTAAGGGAGAGGAAGTCAATTTACAATTTCTAACAATAGCTAGTGTTCAGAGCTATTTATTGTAGACTATTCAATTCACCTGTCATCTGTCAAAAAGTGACCAATGAAAATCCAAAATTTGACGTTTCTTGACCAATCAAAAATGTACCGTAAAACGGGGCAACTTCGTCATTCTGGGCAACTTTGTCAGTTCGACAACCGATGTACTATTTTGTAAGCATAACCTCAAAATCTACAGTTACCGTTTTGTTTCCATTGTGTTTGCGTCGGAAATGTATCTATTCATGTAATAATGCCGAAGAAAAACTCAAAAGTGTTGGGAGGTAGATGTTACCAGCGTTATGGTCTCCAGATAGTTGAAGACGCACTGAAGGATATTGGAAATGTCCTCTCAATGTCGATTTCCAGCAAAAAACATGGAATACCACGAAAAACGCTTCAAGACAAGTGGCATGGTAGACACATTAAATCAGTAGACCGCCCAAAAGCCTTAACGACCTTGGAGGAGGCGGAAATTGTTGGTGCCATAAACCAACTTTCAGCTTGGTCTTATCCATTAACAAAGTTAAAAATAAGATTGATTATCAAAGGCTATCTCGATATAAAAGGACATAAAGCAGTGATTTTTCGTGACAATCTTCCTGGTGAAGACTTCATGCTGGGTTTCATGGAGAGAAATAATTTAACCCAAAGTCATTTTGTGCCTTAATATAACCTTAATTTTTTTTTAAATGATGTAATTATTTATGTACCATAATAAAGATACCAAAATGAGTTATATACCATGACGAAGTTGTCCCTAGAAACGTACAACGTTTATAGACGAATTTGAGTTAGATGACGAAGTTGTCCAAAAATCAGTATAACTTCGTCAGGAATTTTTTAGCGATTTTTCGGGCGTATGAACGATATTTATAAAAACCAAAGGACGGGTAATAATTGTCCATCTCTAACTGTTAGGTATCATCTAATTTTGTTATCCTAAAAAAATCCTCTATGGTTACAGCGCGGCAAATGTACAAAAACACTGACGAAGTTGCCCCGTTTTACGGTATCAGCCGATACACTTCCCACAAGATATTCAAGTGAGAATATAATTCGTTGAATTTGAGCCAATCATCATCTCTTAAATTTAGGACATTGGCCAATAGGACCTTCTACCATACTGACAATATAGCGACTCACGATTTTCGATTTGATACGAGCTAACTTGGTTTTGTTTCATGTGGCAAATGACTAACTTAGAAATGGCCAGGGTCGGTAGCTCAGTAGTAAGCATCCTGGCTACTGATCGTAGGGTCGTGAATTTGATTCCCGGTCCCAGTGAGGTTTTTCAAAAATAAAAAATGCAGATGAAAGCCTCGACAGAATGCCGTCATTTGGAAGTGATGTAAAGCCGTGGATCCTATGTTACTACGATGTGTAGCATGTAAAAGATCCCTTGCTAGGGTTGGAACTCCTTAGTCTCGGTAAAATTATAAGTGGGACTTTGACCATATGACCAAAGCAGTCGGTGTCTAAGGTACCTGGTACTCTGCATGCCTAGACCTTGTCCATTAACAAACAAACAAACAATAATTTAGAAATGTCATTTGATTTTTCTAGGTTAGGTCGTGCATTCTAAGCATAAAAGCAACACAAAGTGTGTTTGGGACAAACATTGTTCATTAACATTGATACTCACGTAATACACACACCGGCAAAATTAGAGGAACACAAAAAAGTCATATTTTCCCTATGTTTTAGGATATATATGACTCAATTTGGTTATAAATGTTACTACTACACGTATAATGAATAAAAAATAGCAATCTACCATTAAATCTAGCTACCCATTTGAGCCTAATTATCATTTGTTTTATTGTTGACATATTGCTTGGGTTTTTGTGCCTTCAAAACAAGTGCTTATTATGACAAAGGAACAAAATTCACAATTATTACTTTTACTGTCATAAAGTGACATAAACTGACTAGTAGTAGTAGTATTTGTAGGGAGACTCATGTCTAGCAAGTAGGCCTTCATAGGCCCTTTTTTCCAACCCCGTGGATAAGGTCTAGGCATGTAGAGTACCAGGTACCTTAGCCCTACTTAGAATTTTGCTGAGACTAAGGAGTTTCAACCCTAGCAAGGGATCTTTTACATGCTACACATCGTAGTAACGAAAAAAAACTTCATCACTTCCGAATGATGGCATTCTGTAGAGGTTTTCATCCGCATTTTTTAATTTTTAAAAACCTCACCGGGATCAGGGATCAAACTCTCGACCCTTAGATCAGTAGCCAGAATGCTTACCACTGAGCTATAGAGCCCTGCTATATAAATTGACTAATTATTATCATATACATAAATAATGCAACTAGTGGGTTCTTGATTATCAAATAATCATTTCTGTTTCACACGAGATATATTGTTTGGCAATCACGCGTGATTGCCTAACACAATATATCGAGTGGAAACAGAAATGATTTGATAATCAAGAAGACACGAGTTGCATTCGGCTAGATTATATCACGAGTCAATAAACAACGTTTGAATAGTGTATTTTAAATATTAAAAGTACAGTTAATGTGGTTGTTATGACAATTGTACTGACAGCAGGTAACGTGATCTTTGTGAAGGCCAGTGATTATCACCTATTAATGAGGAAGGTATGTGATTATCAGTTGCTATGTACATTATCAAAAGTGAGTACATGCGTAACTATGCATTTTGCCTTTTTCATTGGTTGATGTTGGAGGGAGTGGTATCTTATATTATAAGAGCGGATGCCGCCGGTCGCCGGCACGCCGGCCGTCCAGACGTAAGCAGGTGCGCGCACACACAGCATGAACGGCCTGCATACTAGCAAGTGGCGCGCGCGCACAAATGGCGAGACGCATTTGTATTGTTAACGCTGGCAAGGCCGGACGTCGGCTGGCCACCAGCCTAAGCAAGCATTTTTATTGTTAACCGTTTCTTTACGCTGGCAGGGCCAGACGTAGGCTGGCCACAAGTTCTAGTAATCATATATAATGCAATTAGTGGGTTCTTGATTATCAAATAATCATTACACGAGATATATTGTTTGGCAATCACACGCGTGATTGCCTAACACAATATATCGAGTGGAAACAGAAATGATTTGATAATCAAGAAGACACGAGTTGCATTCGGCTAGATTATATCACGAGTCAATAAACAACGTTTGAATAGAGTATTTTAAATATTAAAAGTACAGTTAATGTGGTTGTTATGACAATTGTACTGACAGCAGGTAACGTTCGAAATTTAGTCGAAAAGGACTTGGGAATTGACAACTGTCAAATTGGCATTTCAATAAAATAGTTAAAAAAAGTGACTCTTTTTCACGATTTTTCTGCGTTAAAAAAAGTGGAACTTTCAATACGAATTTTCGTTAAAAAAAGTCGACTTTCAGGATCACTATGCAAAAAATTACTATTCAAGCCACTTGTCCCATAATATACTATTTATTTCTATAACTGTAAAAATTATGTGGCATTGTCAATTTAAAATTGAATTTTTGGCTTTTTATGGAACTTTCATTGTCAATGCAATTTATGGCGGTAAAATTCCAAGAATGTTTTGCCATTCATCTGTAAAACTGAAGATAATTCTGTCCCTATCCATAAAGATTTTTGGACAAGGACATCTTAGCTTGTAGCATAATCATTGTTCTCATTTTGCCTTCTCTTCTTCTGGCGGTGCTAATTGTTAGTTATACTGGGTCCGATTGGTCCATTGTGCTTCCCACCTAAAGTATTATGGGTCTTGTTCGAAAAGGCCGGATTTCAACGCAAAGGAAAGAATCGTACTCATAGGAACGTTCCTGATTACCTGGGGTTCTACTAAGTCGACTCCAAAGTGTTTATATCTTAGTGTTAGGAGAGCTACACATTGACATAAACATAATTGAGGTTTTCTTGCTGACATAGCCTTGGTGCCTAAGCCCAGTTAGCACTGGATTGGTTATGTAACGAGTGCTCAATCTGGCTCTTTAAAAAACAAAGTCTTTCGTTAGAAACCTTAGCTATCACCTGTGATTACAAAATTCAACTCACATCTGTTATTTGTTATACCATGTGAATAACTGTAAGACTATACATTGGCAACTTTATTTTAGCATTAATCAATATACCCATGCTAGTAACAATTGTCGGTTTTGAAATTACAATGAAATAATCAGAGTTTCAATTTATTTCTATAGTCACTGTGTTGTTATTTTGTTTACAAACACCATGGTAACATTAAGTAAATTCCCTATGTCTAATTTTGCATAATTCAACCATGTACAGTTTTACATTATTCTCACTGTATATCGGCCTAATGACATTAATAACTATACTTCCTCAGTGACATTTCTATATTGCATTTTACAATTTACACATTGTATGGTGCGTCCTTGGAAACCAATTGATAACAATCAAATCCCCATGGAAACATCAAGACCACATTGAGCATTAAAATAAGTTCACTGTATATATCTAGCATATTAACCGTAAGCAGTTATGGTTGCTTATTTCATAAGGTTTCATGATCCTTAGTTTCAGATGGATTAGTTTCGATATTACTTCATCTTTTATTCTAGTAAGTTCCTGCTGGTGTCATCTGCAGTTTTTTTCCATTCTTTTCTATTTTTGCATTCCTCCTTCCACATCTTTGTTCCCATCTTCTTTGTTTTCTACATCGAATAAACCATCTTGTACTGGGTCTTTCTCTCCTTCTTACTTCTGTTGCTGTTCAATCTATTATTATTGTTATGGTTTTTTTTCTACTTACATGCCCTAGTCATTTTATTCTTTGTGATTTAATATACGTGATAATATCTTCTTGCATTTGCGTCTAATAATACAAAATTCATTGTTGGTCTTAGTTCATTTTCTTCTGTCTGTGTTCGCCCCATTATTCTTTGTGATATCGTTCTTTCGAAAGTTCGTAAATCGTCTTCTCTTTTGGTCATAGTCTATGTCTCTGTTGTGTTTGTCACTACTAGGGGTGAGCGATTATTAAAATTTACATATCAATATCAAAATTATATTTATATTTATCAGAATTTTCTGCCTGCTTTGACAAGTGGTTTTCAAAGAAGAAACAAAAGTATTATAGCTAAGGCGAAATATTTTAAAAAACAATGAAGTTATTTGCATTAAAGAATCCGTGTCTTTCTTATAACTAATAATTAATAGAAAAGTCCTTAAATATGTATTTTGTGTGTGTTGATTCGTTTACTAATTTGTATGTAGATATTTAAAGAATTATGAGTTTTTTCTTGTTGACTAATTTTACTTTAAGTGCCTTGCTCTAAAGTAAAACCACCTGTTAATGAGGATGTGCTGTACAGTTTTGTTTTCTGAAATTTAAGTAGATCATGTTATTAACCTGTTTGGGCATAATTACTCTGCATGTGCAAATCTTCTGTATCGCTAATTGTTTATTAATGAGAATCTACTTTTGTTATAGGAGTGAAGTTGTCCAACTGCTTTCGACTCACATATCAGTAAAAGAAATTTGAGCAAAACATAAGTGATATTAAACACAAAACTGCGAAGAGAATGGATAACAGTGGACGAATTTTATATATCTTGTATAAAACAAGAAATCAGTGAAAGTATTGATAAAATCGGTACTCATACAGAGGTGAATATTAAACAAGAAGACTTTACATTAAAAAGTGAAGACTATGAAAAGCAAACATTTGACAAAAATAATATAAATATTGCTTTGGTAACTTGTAGAGAAGGGAAACCTTACAGTTGCTCTGCGTGTGAATACAAAGCAACACACAAACACTCATTTAGTTGCACATATGAGATTGCATACAGGAGAAAAATCGTACAGTTGCTCAGTTTGTGATTACAAGAAGCAACACAGAAAAATGCTTTAGTTGAACATACGAGATCGCAATACAGGAGAAAAACCATACAGTTGCTCACTTTGTGAATACAAAAGCAACACGGAAACACTCGTTTAAATGCACATATGAGATTGCATACAGGAGAAAAACCGTACAAATGCTCAGTTTGTGAATACACAGCAACACAAAAAGTTAGTTTAGTTGAACATATGAGATTGCATACAGGAGAAAAACCATACAGTTGCTCGATTTGTGAATACAAAGCAACACGGAAAAAATAATTTAGTTGAACATATGAGATCGCATACAGGAGAAAAACCGTACATTTGCTTAGTTTGTGAATTCAAAGCAACACGGAAAACTCATTTAGTTGAACATATGAGAACGCATACAGGAGAAAACCGTACAGTTGCTCAGTTTGTGAATACAAAGCAACACTGAAAACTAATTTGGTTACTCATATGAGATCGCATACAGGAGAAAAACCGTACAGTTGCTTGGTTTGTGAAGTACAAAGCAACACAGAAACTATAATTTAGTTCGACATATGAAATCTCATACAGATGAAAAAACCATATAGCTGCTCTATATGTGAATACAGAACACTATACAGGAGTTGTTTAGTTGCACATTTTAGGTCTCATACAGGTGAGAAACCATTCAGTTGCTCAATTTGTGAATTCAAAGCAACACAGAAATATGGTTTAGTTAAACATATTAGATTGCATGCAGGAGAAAAAGCATAGAGTTGCTCAGTTTGTGAATTCAAGCAACACGTAAAAGTTGTGTAGTGAAAACATATGAGATTATATACTGTTGCTTGAATAGTAACTACAAAATGACACATAAAAAAGTTTTGTTTTACATATGAAGTCACATATAGGAGGAAATCTCTGTTGTTGCTGTTGTTGTGAATGCAAATTAATACAGAAAAATTATTTATACAATACCTCAGGTTTTATAGTATAGTAGTATAGTATAAAGTTTTAATGATTTATAAATATAAAACTGTACTTAAAAATACTAGTACTTAAACTAAGTACCTATATGTAAACTATTTAAGAAAATACAAACCATTCTCATAAATGCTAAAACTATAATTCTAGCTATTTATATTTACATATGCTAGTAACAGTGGGTAGCTACATGATAGTAAGTATGAATCTGTTGTAACATCATTTCGTATTTGCATTTAAAACCTCCTGCAAATTTGAATTTGCTTTTTGGCATCTTTTCGACAAACCTTCCACCAGGTGAAAGTTGTATGCTTAGAACTTGTGCTTTTTCAAATTGTATTTGTTACATGCAATGACTGAAATCGGCCACTGATTGAAAAAACTACCCAAAATGCATTGAGGGGATGCATTTTAACATGTTCATTTTTATTGCAGATGGTTTTCGTGCATAAGTTATTGAGCAATGCGATTGATTGACACCTCTCCTAACATTGATTCGTTTTTATCTCCCAGCATTTAGATCTTGCAAAAGAAATCTTTTTATATATATCGTTGGCGTACACGAATAAGAAAATACTCACCTATGAATAGACTATGCTTGTTATTCAACTATTTTGATAGTAGGTGTGATCATAAGCTTGAAATATTTTGTCTTTCGGAAAATAAATTTAAAAACCAATTGCATGCTACGTGCGCCTATATTTAGATATATTTTCTTTTCTTTTCCTTTCTTTTAGTTTATTATAGTTCACTCTTTTTTTATTGTTACCCTACTTGTGTAATCACCAATTAGTTATTATTGCACAATGCAATAAATGTAATCTAACTGTAAGTAATATAGGTACAATGTAATTAGGCTTTTAAGGCTGTTTTGTTCAAAATAAATAAATGTTGTGAGCATTATATTTCGGTCAGTGACCGAATAAAATTACTCGGAATGTGTTGAGTAAATCAACAGCCTCACAATCTGAATTATGTCAAAACCGCTTGGTAAACGGCAGACACGTGAGAGTAGCAAAAATGTGCGGAATAAAGAGCTGTATATAGCAGATGAGTGAGATGGATTTTTGCTTGAAGTGCCTGTTATTTACTGAATAAAAGGTCTTAAGGGCTCTTTACTTTTGTATAAATATACAGAAATGTTCCATTAAAAAAAAAAACAGTAACATTGATTTGCCATACTTTTTTGGGAACATTTTCTCGATTTGTAAAAAAAATTATTTTATTGGTATCTACAATTTAGTAAAAAATTCAGGTCCAAAACAAAAAAAGTTAGAGGGGTGGTTAAAATCTAATCAATATGCCTGTACATTATTTCTAAATGTAATCTATTTTATTGAGCAATATAAACCTACATCTATTATTGCAGACATGAATGTATGTGCACAAGAGTAAAAAACAACCATAAATTTCCTACTAAATGGAATATAAAAAAATATCACGTCCATAATTTCTAAATGTAATCTACTTTATTGCTTAATATGTATGTGTTATTGCAGACGTAAGTGCATGCGCAATTTTTATTCACTTTTTAAATTTATTAGCGCCTAATGCAATATTTTTTTAATGCACTCTTGTAATGAATGAGGTGCTTTTTGTCTCTGTTTAACATCAGAGGGCATTCTTCCCGATTTTGCCTTTTTGCTGCCGCATGAAACTTTTCTGCGTCCTACCGATGTTGGTTGTACTGGTATATTTGTTCCCCTACGACGACATTAACACGGGAGCTACTTTTTCTGGTAGCCCCCTTATATTTGAAAGCTGTGTGAAGACGAGACAGTAGAGAAGTTTTAGAACAAGCATGTTTTTTTATATTATTTAAATATGTTTCCACAGCTGGACAAAAATTTTCAGGGTCTTCATCAATGTTTTTCATAATAAAATTGTAGTGCTCCGTCCACTTTTCTTTCACTATCGCAGCCGAAGAAACATTGCTATCCTCAACATTTACTCCAGATTCCAATAATTTTGACTCTTCTAAGATGATATCTCTCTTACAGTTTTCTAATCCAACACTTTCGTCGTCTTTTTCTTGTAGAGGCAGGAAAATATTTTTATTTGCTTCTTTTCCTGTTGCCACTTTATATAGTTGAATTTTAGTTGCATAAGTCAGTGTATTTATTGCGCTTAAAAATTTGTATTTTTCTAAAATGACACCCTGATGTTTACAATGCTTGCCATTAAAACCCACTGCACATGTACACATACAAGTTTGGAGATCCACATAATATTTGATATTTTTATCTGTTTCACTGCTTACCGAAAATTCTAATGAATCCATGCAGATGACCTCAACAGTCATTTTACCATTAGTCAATTTGGTAAGTAGGTACCTACTAGCAACAGCTTTTGAGACCCTATTGAATAATAAATCTAATAAACGCTGCCTGTAGTAATTTTCGAAACTTGTAATAATGTAGTCGTTCAATTGAATTAGATTGAATGCCTTTGCTCTCTCTAAAGGTATGTCTTTTAGTAACCTAAACATGACCTCAGTATAATTATTGGTATCGCTTCCTCTTAACTGTAAATCTGTTCTGTACAGCATGCACCAAGTCTCTTTACGAGTCAGCAGGTTGCTTATATATTTCTTTAAACTTCCATGAACGCAATTTTCAAAAAAGATCGTTTGGCTTCGTTGAGTTTATTTTCTGTTTTGGAGTGTACAATTTTCTTGAATAATTTATAATAGTTTTGTGCCGAATCCCTTGGTATGCCATTTTTCGCCGTTAAAATTCTTCTCCAAACAGCCTTTTTCACATGAAATATGCACAGAAGTAATTTTGCTTCTGGCCAATGTTTATTCAACACTTTCGCCCAAATCGTCATCTGTCAAGAAACTATCGGTCGAATTTTTTTAGGCATTATATCTAGCAAACCTGCAACTGCAGCATCAAACAGATTAGTTTTTTGGCAGTTAGCTAAAATGCATCCAACGGGTAATCCACCCGCCGCACTTTGTATAACAAAAATAGTATATTAAAGTATGAGTGGATAACAAGGTCTTTAAAACTCGCGCGTGTTTTAAAGACCAGTTATCCACGAATACTTTACGCTATTTTTTATTATACCTCCAATACTGGAAATAAATTACGCACTAAAAACTTAGAAATAATTTTTGTCGTGATAAATCGAGAGGGCATAATAATATTGCTATTATAGTTACGAGAATTATTTACGTTTTTGTCGCGTCCATGTTCGTTGTTGCATTCAGTCGTTTCCTTGACAACCTTTAAAGCTCGGCGAGCTTTAATCGCCTGTATTCGCACGCTCAGGCGTGCTTTAAATGGCGATTCTGATGCAGGTATAATAAAATAGTATATTAAAGTATGAGTGGATAACAAGGTCTTTAAAACACGCGCGAGTTTTCGAGCATGACGGCGTAGCCGGAGTGCTCGAAATAGAGCAAGTGTTTTAAAGACCAGTTATCCACGAATACTTTACGTTATTTTTTATTATACCTCCAATACTGGAAATAAATTACGCACTAAAAATTTGGAAATAATTTTTGTAGTGATAAATCGAGAGGGCATAATAATATTGCTACTATAGTTACGAGAATTATTTACGTTTTTGTCGCGTCTATGTCCGTTGTTGCATTCAATCGTTTCCTTGACTACCTTTAAAGCTCGGCGAGCTTTAATCGCCTGTATTCGCACGCTCAGGCGTGCTTTAAACGGCGATTCTGATGCAGGTATAATAAAAAATATATTTTATGATCATAAACATCGCAATTACCCGATGCGTCGACAAACATAATTTCATTTGCTTGTGGTATCTCTAACGCACGTTGCATGAGCGGTGTACAAATAGCTGCAGCATAATTATCTTCTACTGTTATTATTTTATAACATAGGTTAGTCTTATCTTTATGAAAAGCCAATGTCTCTTCTAACTTAACAAGCATATTAGGTCCAGTACGGTCACCAAAATCTTCTTTAAATTTCTTTTTCCACAAATTAGATACATTCGTTTTTGTTGGAATGTAGTGCCTATCGTACAATACGCTCTCATATTCGTCACCGAGCTCTTCCATTTTATCCATACAGTAAGTATGGTAAGCGGTGGCAGCAGAATGCCCTCTATTGAAAAGATCTAGTAATTTTTGTTTAGCCTCTACTCCTAAAGGCCTCTCACGAAGTGCTTCAATAACATATAATCTGTGATTATGATCATTTTTAAATTCTATCAAACAAGGCCATTCTTCTGTAGTGATCGATGTTTTCACTGATTTAGTTATAAAGAGTTTCACCGGGCAATCAATATTTCTGGACTTTTTTTGTTTAGAGCCCGCTGGTTTAACTTTTGTAGCCGTATTCAAATGGCATCTGTAAATACGTTTAAAAACATGTCTTGGTGCAGTGGTCGGAACTTTAAATGTTTTCTCGATGGCCTCAAGATGAGATACCCATGTCTATGGAAGAAAGTACGAATTACTTAGGTGGAGGTGATAAATCCTGAAACATTTGTAAAAGAAAGGGGTGGATTGTGTGGTCTTTTGGAACGAGATTTACGAATTGAAGGTAAAACTCAAATTTTAAAAATAAATTTAATTAAAAAATCTTTTTTAAAAACAAGCTTTTATTAAATGCACTAAAAAGTAGAAAATAAACAAAAACCCACCCCCAACTCTCCGAATTATTTAGGTTGAGTTTGGGCTAAATTTGCACGCACTTGACTCTCAAGAGCTGCAGCTTTCGTTTACTAACTTTATATATTTTTTAATTAATAATTTTTTTTTAACAAACCGAAAAGCGTGGCAATCGCTTTTATGATAGTATCACAAAGCAAACAAAATATTTTCTACTTTTTAGTGCACTGAATAAAAGCTTGTTTTTAAAAAAGATTTTTTAATTAAATTTATTTTTATATTTTGAGTTTTACCTTAAATTCGTAATTCTCGTTCCAAAAGACCCCCATACCAATTATAAGCAAAATCAGACGTACTTAGTCCTAACCTCCCCCCACTACCCTTGAAGAGGGGGAAGGTTTAACCTAAGAACACCATAGTTTTATCATCGGAACTATAAACGCATACCAAAGTTTAAGTCAATCGGATATGTAGAAGTCAGTTAAAGTGATGAAATTGATATCTTAATCCTTTCAAAAGTTGGCAGGGGGTCTTTTTACGTTTGCACGGTATTAAAATATGTATTAACTAAATCAAATACCTAACTACTACTCGAAACGGCCAATACTATTGTACCTACAATACGAAATATTGCGCAATATAGGCTGGTGTGTCATGCACGATACGCGCCTGACGCCATTAGCGTTCTCTACCTCAACGTGGTCATAATATTACAAACGATTTTTGTACAAACATTTTAAATTAAACTTACATCTACCTCTTCTTTACTGGAGAGTTTGCAGAGGATCACATTGTTTTCTTTGGCACTTTTATATTCGTAATTATTTGGTAATTCACGCATTTTTTTATCTTACATTCAAAGCTAAAACAGTGAAAAAGCCGACGCATCAGGCAGACAACTGACGCCTTATCTGAATATAAAAATAAAAATTTCTATGCTACACTTAATCCAGTAAACAGCAGACGTATCAGGCGGACTCTGGCGGACGCATCTGCTAAATATTAACATTCTTCGGGCATACCGAAATTTACCGAAGGGATAACGCGTCTCCTATTTACAAATATGCAGCCGGGACGCACGGACACAAGTGCTCTGTGGCGCATGTAGGAATAGCGCATTCGCTTGCAATATCCTACAAAACGCTTAAAATCGTATACACCTGCCCTTCGAATTCGATCACCGGTAATATTTTTTTAGTTGAAAATTTATGTAATTTATTAGAAACGTGAATATATTTTTACCCCTAGCATTAATTTGATTTTTAAAATTATTTAGTGTTACAAAGTCCACTTACGAGGGAAGTTCTGGGTAAAGCCCTTTACAGATTTTTATTGGTATTAAAATTGAACATTCTGTTCTATCTGAATTTGAATTTTGAAATAGAAGCTGCGGTTCACGTCGTGAGTGGCGGGTGACGCCGTGAACGTGAGCTTGCGTGAAACGTACGTGACGTGAGTGAATACTCACTCACGCGCCCATCTCTATTTCACAATATGTGGTTATTAACATATTAAGCACTACCTTTACCATCAGTTCACATTTGCATTTGTTTCTGCTCTAGCAGCACTATTTTCATTTGCATTGTTGTAGTATCAATCATATTTTGTGGAACTTTTACTTACATTAAATGTAGATCAAGGTGTTACTTGCATAAACTCATAATAATTAGTCGCGTATTTAAAAAAAACCTTTGGAACCCAGATTCCAGAATAACGAATAGGTATTAGTTGCTAAACAACTTGTAAATTATATTTGAGGTATTGAACCAGAATTTGCAGAAACCGCTCGAAATCAGTAAAGCTTAACATTTTCTTTGAAAATCGGGACATTTCGGGACAGCATTTCGTTGTGGGACAACTAGCTCCAAATCGAAACAATTCCGAAAAATCGGGAATAGGTACAGTATAGTTTGTTTTAATAATTTTAACTAACACATAATCTTTCTTTACAGAATATGAGCACAGACGTATTCTGTATTCTCTACCTGTCAGTTATTTGTGTTTGGTAATGTAATCCTTTCAATTAAAATGGTTTTGCTACACGAACATAAAATGTTTATGATCGAAACCTATTTTCGTAACGGACGTCGACTCGATGAAATATGGCAGTACTCTGATTGTTTTGAAGAGTTTCGGCAGGAATTTTCAAACCTTGCGTTGCATTATAACTCTTTTCGTTGTTCTTTGAATCACTGCGTTGAAGTTTTTCGTGGGACTGGATCCGTTCCATGCAAAAACGGCAGCGGTTATTCTCCGATAAGAACGGCAGAAGTAATTGAAAATGTAAGACAGATTATGGAAGATGACCCTCGAATCTCTGTACGCCATTTGTCTCGACACGTTCAGTTGGCACCTGACACAAAATATTCTATTCCTACCGTTTACAGTCTGTACAACAATTACACGAAGCTGATTATCCTCAACTTGTCAAATATTGTCAGTGGTTCTTAAATACACTCAAAGGCGAGTTACACGGACGAGGCCTGGTTTTATTTAGATGAATACATTAATTCTCAAAACATACGTTGGTGGAGTTCGGAAAAGCCTAATTTTATGGTAGAGACACCTCTTCATCCTCAAAAATTAGGAGTGTGGGCGGCTATTTCAAGGCGTAGAATAATTGGGTGATATTTTTTTGAAGGTAAAAGTAAGACAAAAGTGTTTATTTGTTGAAAAATCAACAAAGATTTTTTGTAGGCACTTTGACTACAGAAAGGTATCGAGAAGAGTTTTTACGGTCCATTTTCGAAGAGCTTCATGACGATGAACTCATGTTTGGTTTTTTCCAACACTGTGCACACTAACGTGATACCTTAAATATAATACGAGAATTTTTCGACAGACGGATTATTAGTCGAAACACGCCAATACCTTAACCTACCAGATCTTGCGACGTTAAGTCATGCGAATTATTTTTTTATAAAAGTAGGGTTAGGTAGGTTTTGTGATATGTTCACAATGAATTTTTCAGCGCCGACTGCGACGTCAAAGTTTAATGAACACCCGTTTTAATTAAACAGGAAAAATTAAAACATGGCAAACGAATTTGAATAACTTAAATAATCTCAAAATAGCCTTAGAAAATGAAAATTGGACTACAGTTTACGAAAACCAGGACGCCCAAGAATGTTTCATGACGTTTAACAGAATTATGTTGGACAACTTTAACGAATCCTGCTCGAAAAGGGACGTCCCGCGTAATAAAATAGATATTAAAGTCGATGAAATTAACCAGCATTTTACAAATATTGGAAATGCAGTGAGCAGTAGCCTACCACCCATCACCACTGATTTTCAAACGTTTTTAAGGAATGGTAAAATACTCCTTTTACACGATGAAAATATCCGAATCAGATATAAAAAAAGTATATCTCTAACCTAAAAAATAACAATTCTAAAGACATTAATGGCCTCGATGCAAAAGTACTTAAACATATTAGTGAAGCAATATTAATACCACTTATTTACTCTACAAAGAAATGTATAACCGATGGTGTGTTCCCAAAAGAACTAAAGTTGGCTAAAGTTTCTGTTATACACAAAAACGGAGACCGTAGAGATCCTCGCAATTACCAGCCAATCTCAATATTACCCCTAATCTCAACAGTATTTGAGGGCGCCATAAAAGATCAGTTACTTACAGTTTTTACACGACACCACATACTGAAGAAGCAACAATTTGGATACAGTAAAGAAAAGTCAACTACTTTAGCGGTAGGTAATAAAAATTATTAAAGAAGTGGTAAAAGCATTTCACGAAAAATATAAAATCGGTTTAACCCAAATTGATCTAAGCAGAAACCTTCGATACGAATATTTATTAGAAAAAAAAAAACATCATAATGGAGTAGGGGGCCTACCACATTAACTAATCAAAAGTTATTTAGAAGATAAAAAGCAAATCGTGTCCGTTAACCAAGAAATGTTAGAGGAAATGGTGTTAAGGTCAGGAGTGCCTCAAGCGTCGGTCTTTGGCCCCCTACTGGTTTTGATACATGTCGACAATCTGCCTGCAAACTGTACCTACTACAGGAAATTTAATACTATTTGCATATGATACTACTGCAATTAACACTACAAAAGACATTACTGGTGTACACTCAGTTGCTGGCCGAAATATTATTGTCACCCAAGAATGGTTCACTTCAAATAGGCTGAAGCTCACTGCCACAAAAACTCAAAGCGTCGTGTTCGACGTAAGGTGTGATGGAAGAGACAAAAAAGTACTAAAATGTCTCAGTTTTTATATAGACATCGCATGTGCAACAAACGACAAAAAAATTGCTACTACGCTCTACCGGATAAGAAAATTAGTGCAGGTAACAACTTTCTCAGCGACAAGAAGCTTTTATTTTTCAAGTTTTCATGGTGTTCTGTAATACGGTATAATCTTGTGGGGCGTCGGTGCTTATGTTGAACGTGTGTTGTGTTACAAAAATTTGCAGTACGATTAATGGCTCGTGAAAACTATAGAGAACACTGTAGACCGTTATTTATAAACTGCAAGTTTTAACTTTACCTTGTGTTTTGTTATTGGAATGTTTGTTATATGTGAAAACTACTGAAGAAAAATTATCGAAGCAATCAGATTACCATAATTATATTACTAGATATAATAACGATTTAACTATACCAACACACCAGTTGGCCAAAACGCAATTTTGGAAAAATCCGCCCAATCCTGGATATTTGTACGGTTCAAATGAGGTTATTGCCCATTTGATCTTGGCAAAGGTAATTAATTACTTTCCTAGCGATCTGCCAGTCCTCTCTTGATGCCCTGTCTGCAAGAACATCGAGTCCCTGGTTCCTCTAATCTGATAGTGATTAGTTAATGGTTACTGATTCAGGAAAGTTTACCCGAAATAGTTCGGTCATGGTTTTCTTTCCTGTTCTAGTAAACTAACTCGTTGTGGTTTTTAACATGTTTATTGGGCCCCGAGAGTCCTTGGAGAGCATCTTGTGAAGTCTGGCACATTCTGGAGTGGTTTCAATATCCTCACAGTGTCTTCTCCACGATGCTTTCTGGTCCCTTCGCAGTACGTTGTTATATTCAGTTCTTCTTCTCCTTTCGCTCCTATGGAGCATATGGCGCCATTTCTTTGATTTCTCCCCATTGCTCTTCTCTAGCTCTCTCTGAATACTTCTTTTCCATGAATCTAGGGGTCTGCCTGGTTTTTGTCCACTGCCACGATAGTCAAGGGCCTGTCTTAGTATGCTGTGGTTTAGTTTCCGGAGGGAATTAAAATCCGTTTCCAATTGCCTCTTTTTATGGTTTTTTACTTGTTCTTCTTCTGTTTTGCTCCACAGTACTTCGTTACTAATTCTGTCTGGCCAAAATATGTTGCATATGATTCGCAAACATTTGTTTATAAATACCTGAATCTTCTTTAAATGTATGTTTGTTGATTTCCATGTTTCAGATCCATACAGAGGATTACTTTTTATATTTGATCTGCATATTTTTAACTTTGTAGCAAGTGTAATATTTTTAGATGCCCATATCGTATTCATAGTGTTAAAAGCTTTACGTGCTAGAGCAATTCTTCTAACCACGGCCTTCATTGTTCCTCCTTCCGGACTTAGAACGCTACCAAGATGGCAGAACTCTTCTGTTTATTGTATCTTTTTTTCATCTATAAGTACACTGTTCTCGTTGCTGGGTTTTTGTCAGGAATTTTGTTTTATCTGTATTTATATGTAGTCATACTTGCTTTGCTACGCTGTCTAATTTGTTCGTCTTTCTTTGCACATGTTGTTTGTTTGCAGTTACTAGGCATATGTCATGTGCAAATTCTAGTGTTACATCCGCGCTGCCGAAAGTAAATTTCCAGTGCGATATTTCTTCAGAAACCTCTGCCTTCGCCATCTTACGAGCCGATCATTGTCGATAGCGCCCCCACCCGCAAGCTTCGTTGGCAACGGAGACTCCGGCCAATCGGGAGCGCGAGCACTAGACCCCCACTACTGTAGTGGCGCGTCATCTGGCAGGCCAATAGTAGAGCCCGTCGCCTTGCCGTGTGCTGTTATAAGCAGGAACGCGAGCTGCAGAAGGCACTTGTTCTTGGAGGTATTCAAGATTCTACGCTTGTGGACAATTATGTGGTGGACTTTAGTGTTAGTGTTAGAATTAAGGTTAGGTTACAGACATTAGAACTAGAATTAAGTCATCAACTCCACGAAGGGGCGACTCCCTTGACGAGGGGGATTGTTACATCATCGCTGCTGAAAGTAAACTTCCAGCGCGATGTTTCAGAAACCTCGGCCGTCGCCATCTTGCGAGCCGATTGTTGCCGATAGCGCATGGAGCTCGGACGCTCCTGACAATCAGGCCAATCAGGAGCGCGAGCACTGGATCCCCACTGCTCCCACCGCTACGCCTCATCTGCAGGCCAATAGCAGAACCCGTTGTCTTGCGGTGTGCCTTTATAAGCAGGAACGCGAGCTGCAGAAGGCACTTGTTCTTGGAGGGTTAGAAGGATATATACCTCTAAGACCAGTCAGACTCGTTCGTAGAGGGTTAGATGGATTCATCCTTCTACGACTTGTCAAAGGGGTTTGAGACATCTCCTCCAGCTCGCCTAGCACCTCTGGCTGGTTTCTGCGACCACGACGCGTCCGGGTCCATGCGCATCCCAGTTCATATGCGATGTCCTCGACCGTGACCACTGCGAAGACCTTCTTTGGCTAGTTTAGCATGTAAGTTACTTGTAAGTTAAGTTAAGTAAGTATTTCGAGAATGAACTACAAAGAGCTTAAAGATACGAGACACACAAATCCCAAGGCTTGTGTTGTAATGCTTTCACAACTGTCCATGTGGTTCTAGCGTCTGCCAATTTTTAACATATTATTGTTTATTTCCACTCCGAGATACAGTAACGAATTCTTTTGGGGAAACTCAGTCACGAATTCTTTCTTCTAAACTATTTACTTGCATACTTCTGCATGTAATGGAATTTTTCCTCGTTAATCTGTAAACCAACTTTGCTGCGTTCCTCCTCAAGTATTCTCACCCACATTGCAGTTCTTATTTACTTCTGGGATTACCACGTCGTCCGCATAAGCTATGAATTAATACGCCTTTTTACTTTCTTTTACGATAAAGGAAGTATTGGATTCACCCCAAAAATTCGAAATTGAGTTTTCAACAAATCTGCACGTTTCAGAGCCCCTGAACCCAAAAACCATATTTTTGCTTATTGGTCTGTCTGTCTGTCTGTCTATTTGTCTGTCTGTCTGTCTGTCTGTGAACAGAATATCTCAAGAAGGAAAAGAGGTATGGCATTGAAACTTTATCTATAAGTGTTGTGTACTATCTAGATGCGACAGCAAGCTTTTGAAGAAAATCGCATAACCGGAAGTATGGTGTTTACTCTTGTGATTTTTCAGTTTCGATTTCTTCAAAAAACTTTTTGTTAACTCCTATTTTAAATAAAACACCCGGTATAGTATTACATTTTTGTATTCAGCTTAAAATTTTAGAGAAAATTTGTTTCTTGAACTAACGGTCTATTTTGTACCGTTTTTGTAGAATTTGTAATTTTTGAAAATTTTTGACAAACGCTTAAAAATTAAAAATCTAATTTTTGGTTAATATAAGATCAATGTAAAAGGAAGTTGTATGCGTATATCACACCAAATTTTTTATCTACGACAGTGTGTAAAATTGTCTTTTAGTTGGCAGTTTTAAGTAAAACGACTGTTTAATAACATGTTTTCATAAGTTTACGTGTTTAAAATATTTCATTAAGCACGTTGTTAGTAGCAACGTGTTTTAAAATTTTTAAAACGGGTAAAATTACGACCGGTTGCTGGTAATCCTAATTTACATTTAATTTTTTCTTATATTTACCGTGTTTTCTAGATTCTATCGTAGATAAAATATTGTACGATACACATGCGTAAAGCATCTTTAGTCACTCACTTTTCAAATATTTATTTAGTTCCTTCTTTATGTACCTATAGGTGATATTATCCCCTGATCCCAGTCTTTCGGCATCTTTTATTCTCTCCAGATCTGTTTTATAAGTTCCAATAGTTCTTTTTCCAGAATAGAGCCTTCATTATTAATAAGTTCCGCTTGAATATGATCAGAACCCGGACTCTTATTATTTCTCATTATTCGTAAAGCCCTTTCAAATTCTATTGTCAGTTCCCTTGTTTTTTCCTTTCTGTTCAAGTAAATTCCTTTGTCCACTGTTAGCTTGATCTTGGTTCCCATTCATAACTTGTTGAAAACGGTCTACCCATCTGGCCAACACTTTATCTTCTCCTAATATTAATTTATCATCACTGCTTTTACATAACCATGTGTGTACTTGGTAATTCTCTCTTACTGACGAAACGTCTTTATAGAATCATCTGGTCTCGTCTTTATTGTAATTCTGTAACACGAGTTCACTTTCTTTTAGTATATGTTTTTTTATTTCTACAAATGCTTTTTAGTAAACGTACGATATTTTGATACTCCTTTATGTTAACTGGTGAGTTATCCAAAATCATTTTCATCCTTTCTTTTTTTTTTAAAGCTTCTACGCATTCTTCGTCGAAGCAACTCTTTTTCTGTATTGACTGGAATTTTAGGTGTTTATCAGCCGCTGTTGTTATTATATCTTTAAATGTTTTCCATGTTTCTTCTATGTTCATTTTTCTTTGTGTTCTGTTTAATCCTTGGTTTATTTCTTCAACAAATTTATTATTTATGACGTCATTATTTAGTTGCCTTCCATCCATCTTTCGTTTTCTTCTTCCTTTTCGTTTGGCATACTTCTCTTTAACTGCTGTTTAATTTTGATCGTGACTAAATGATGGTCAGATTCAGAATTTATATTTCTACAGGTTTTTACATCTAATGTGTTTTGCTTCTACTAGCAGGTGGTTTATTTGATTAGTTGGTTTACCGTCCGGGTTTTTCCAAGTGCGCTTGTGTATATCGTTATGTTCTAGAAATCTGGCTTTTATTCTGAGTTTTTTCCGCTGCAGTTTATTAATCGTTGCCCGTTGTTATTTGCCACTATGTGCAGGCTAAAATTTCTTATATAAAGTTTATTTATAGTTTATTTTCCCACTTGTCGATCTTCCAGTTGATCATAATAACCTTTTTCTTCTTCATTCGAGACCTTAGTCGGAGCATGTACATTAATGATACTAATTTTTTTATTTTTTCTTATTTGCAAGCGGCAGTCACATTTCCTCTTAGGATATCTTTTATTAAAAAGCCTGTGCATAATCTATTAAAAAATGTATACTCCCCCACATCCATCACTAATTTACCCATTATACAGGGTGTTAATTAAGTACGTAGACAAACTTTAAGGGGTGATTCCTTGATCAATTCTAAGATAAAAAGTTCCTACAAACATGGGACCTAAACGGCTTCGTTTTCGAGATACAGGGTGTTGAAGTTTAAACAAAAACAGTTTTTTTCAAAATTTGGAAAACGGATAGAGGTATTCTAATGAAACTTGGTGTAGGTTAGTATTTCAGAAAGTGGCATTGTTCAGTCAAAATAAATTTAATTTATTTCCACCAGTGGCGTGCATCGGGGCGATCTCAGTTACATTATTTTAGAAAAGTCTGATACGCCACTGTTTTGTAGAAAAAAGTTTTGTAGCTATTGTAAGATTGTGTTTTATTAAATAACATTTTTAAAAGCTTCCTTAAACTGTATTTTGAAAACGAAGCCGTTTAGGTCCCATTAACGTCCAATGTACGAAATTGCTGTTACAGATTTTTCCATTTTTCTCGCAAAATGTTTATTCTATCAAAAAATAAAAGATACATCTTTTGTATAGTTTCAATGGATAAAGCTAAAAAACTTGTCGTATTGACTAAAAAAAGTGGCGTACCAGATTTTTTTGAAATAAGGTAGCTGCGGTGGCCCCGATGCACGCCACTGGTGGAAATAAATTACATTTATTTTGACCAAACAATGCCACTTTATGAAATACTAATATACACCGAGTTTCATTACAATACCTCTAGGCGTTTTCCAGATTTTTGAAAAAAAAGTAATTTTTGTTTAAATTTCAACACCCTGTATCTTGAAAAGGAAGCCGTTTAGGCCCCATGTTTGTATGAACTTTTTATCTTAGAATTGATCAAGGAATCGCCTCTTAAAGTTTGTCTACGTACTTAATTAACACCCTGTATTTGTCGCTTGACATACAAGTATTTCTATTTTATGCTTATTTAATTCACTAATTGTTTTAGGGCGCCCTCTTAATTTCCCTGTAAATTCCATATAACCTTAATCATTTTGCTTTGCGTTGTTATCATCAATGTTATGTTCGTTTTCTTTGATATCAGTTTTTTTTCATTTTCATCCGTCGATTTCCAATTTACAATAACCAACTTTTACTGTGTTTTTCTTTAGTTTCTCTTCTCTAACTAGTTTTTGTATTTCCGCTTGAACTTTTGGTTCCGCCCATGTGAAATCGCAATCAATGAACACATTCTTATTTGCCAATTTGTATTTCTATTTTAACACTTCAATCATTTGTTGAAAGTTCTTTAATTTTACTACTATTATCTTGTTTTCCTCCTGTTTCTCAGCGCTATATACTGAAATGGTATTAAGCCCACAACTTGGCGCTGTTCACAGTGCAAAATATTCAACCAAATCAATAAAGCACAGAGTTAGGATATTTTATATATATGCAATTTTAAACAAACATAAAAATATTAAATGCATTGATAATAAGATGCGAGAAACAGTAATTAGTCGGTAAAGGCACGCAAAGGCAAAGCATATTTCAGAGGGTTTAAATTTGGCTTGTGAATAAAGTAATATAATTAAAATGATAGGTTTGTGCACATGTAAAGCCAGACCGAACGAAAGTAATTGACACAAAAAGGTTATTACGTGCATAGAAAGGAGCGTAGTTATCAATATATGCAAAGGACTGTCAAAATTTTAAGCAAGCTGAAGGGTAAAGCAAGAGGAGGAAACTAGAAAATTGCAAAGAGCAACCCAGAAGTAGGCAACTGAAAAGTAATAGCAAGCGACGTGAAAAGTGCGGAACTCAAATATCGGTGCGTTAATAATTAAATACATATTGCAAAATCACACCGTTTCTTAGCAACATGATGGTTTTTTTGTCACCAATACGGGAGAACAATTGAATAAAATTAATTTGAAAGGTTGTTGAATTTGTGCTGCACATTTAATTGCAGTTTTTATATAATAAACGAGTATTTTCTAACATAAAAAATGGTCCATTTGATTGCTCAAGTGGAAGTGTAACTGTACTAACGTTTCCAGCAGCTTCCGCAACGGAAAATGTATAAATTTCAAATCACATCTCCGAGGATATCAGGAGCCGTCCAACTGAAAATTACGATCTTCCAGTACGACAAAAATTAGCATCGGAAGCCAGAGGTCAGCAGTCCAGGATATCGGCCGAGCCTGCAAGAACATCCGAATCAACATTGGCAGGCAGGAAAGCAGCTACAAACTGAGATATTCCAGCAGCATCACCACGACCAGCTCCGAAGCCAGCACGAGAAGATTATAACGAGGTAGGAATTTGCCTGCAATTTAAGTGTCAGCGTTCGGAAAAACGACTTAAATCCAAGATAAAACCATGCCGAAGAGGCTTAGCGTTTTTCGAAATGTCCAATTACTTCGTAGTTTTCAAAAATTGAACGGCGTCACCAGGTTTTGGCGAAATCGGCGGAGTTCCAAGTACCAGAAACAGTCGAAAGATCGACGTGCATTCTACGTCATCCAAATAATCAAGGCGAGGTTTGACGTCATCCGAATAACAATCAAGGCAATGTTTTAATAGTTGCCAAGCGGGAATATTTAAATTATTTATCTGACGCATTCTCACTTTATTTAACAATTTTAAACTTTCAATTTCACGTTGTACTCAAAGACCATTTTGTGTTATCTGTCAATTTACGAGATTGTGAATTTTATCTACTAAGAACGAGCTACGTTGAGACAAATAACCTAAAACTTGAGAATACAGTTCATTTACGATCCCAACCCATGAGATAAGAAGTTTTTGTGTTTTCCGAGAGCTAGCGTAATTGGTATTGCAGTTAAATAAAATAGAAAGAGGGGCATTCAACCATTTTATTGGTGCGATTAGTTATTACAGTTCATTTTAACCAGCCTTAATTTATTGACAGGCAAAGTTTGAGCACAGTATAATAATATTAATCTAAGGTTTGTGTGTTTTAGGATCTTTGCCCGTATTTTTAACTTATCTTACTTTTCATACCATTCAAATAACAAGGCAGGCATTGCAATACATCCTCGATTTCAACACAGTCCCTATTTCCTTTTTTACTTAGTCTTCGACACCTTTCAAGTTTCTGTTGTCCAGCCGTGCTCCTTTAATTACAATATTGATCGTTTTCTTAATTTTTGCATGTGGTTGCATCTTGTTTTCTAAATCCTCAATTTTCTTATTTAAGACTGTTTTTTTTCTCTCCCTTTCTTGATGGGTTCGTCTTTTATCCATGGAATTTCTTCACCGTACTTGTTCATTTCATTATTGTTCTTTCTGGTCTCTTACTTAACACTTCTGACTTCATATTCTAAGTCTCTCAGTTCTTTTGCCATCTCTTCCATTATTTTAACAGCTCTTTCAATCTTATCTTCAATTACTTGGTTTAGCGGATTTTTATTTTTATTTTCTTGTATCGATGGCGACTTTGTGGCACTTTGCTTCTCTTAAAAATATCCTCTTCTTCCAGTTGTTCTGTTTCCGGCGCGATCTCGTTTCTTTTCCTTTTTATATAATTCTCTAGAAATCCTAGACTATTTTTACTATTGTAGTTTTAGTTTACGACTGGATTATTAATGATTTAATTTTTGTTGGGTAATTTGAGCAGTCATTCATGTCGCAGGAATGAAAATTTACAAATTTCTTAAACAATATATATTCAGCTTATTTGTAAGCCTTCTTCAGTGTTTAATTGTGAGTTTACATTTGGTTACATTTTGAATTTTTTTAAATTTTTTATCAAAAGTTAACATTTTGGTTAGGTTTTTACGATAATACTTATTGTGAAAGTTTAGTTATCTTACCAATTATGAATTATTTATAATCAATTATTTGATTTTTCTTGATTATTTTAAGCTTATAAGCTTATAATATATCTGAAAATAAAATTATTAATCCAATCCAATTAATCCAATTGCCAATAGCTAAAGCACCATGGAGTCGAGTCCATATGGATTATTTAGGACCGATTAAAGGCAAAATGTATCTCATTCTAACCGATGCTTATTCAAAATGGCCAGAAGTTTATGAGGTAAAGTCAATGGCAGCTGACGAGCTGGAGTTCAAGCTAAGGGACGCGTTTGCAAGATTTGGGTTGCCAGAAAGAGTAGTAAGCGACAATGGTGGACAGTTGGTTTCACACCAAATCGAAGGAATAAAGTCGAGCATATTACAGCACCTCCGTACAACCCAGCAAGTAACGGCGCTGCAGAGAACACAGTCAGGACATTCAAGAACAAGATTAAAACAGCGATGCAAGATCCCAAGAATAAAAATGAGAAAATGAGTACCATAATATCAAGATTTCTTATTAGCTATAGAAACACAAACATAGTTCGACCTTGGAAACGCCAGAAAAACTGATGCTGGGCAGAACGCTAAGAACCACTTTAAGTTTAATTAAGGAGGGAGAAGAAGTGATCGTTGACGATGCTCAAACAAGGGGAGCGACACTGGAAAACTTAGAGAAAGCAAGGGAGGCTCAGATTAAGCATAACGACAGGAGCCGGAAGAAGTTTGCGGTAGGAGATAAAGTGATGGTACGTGACTACCGGGTCCAAAATACTAAAACGTGGACAAAAGCAAGGCTAAGCCGAAGGTTGGTAGGAAGAACCGGAGGGTCATAAGGAAAAATCGTATACAGGAGCAAGAATCCAGGTTACGGGTAAAGGTTCAGGTATTAGTCATGCGAATAGAAGTAGAGTAGCAGGCAGTTTTTTATTACCTAAGTACACTGGGAAATTGTCAGATAATCCTATTCCAGAAAGTAGCACAATAAGTACACGGACAGCCACTAACAATGATGGTACTACCCCACAATCATCAGCACCTATTGTAGAATTGGAGCAAAGTAGGTTAGGCACAAGTAATAGTCCAAACACATCTATTGCTAAGCGACCTCCACGAAAAAGGGGGCAGCCAAAGCATTTAAAAGATTTTATATTAGAGTAATGCATGTGTAGGATCTATTCACTTAGGTAAGATAGTTTTAATCCAAGTGTAAGGGTGTGATGTAGTGATGTGGGCGCTGATTGCAGCCAAAGGAATTGCGGAACGCACTCATTGACGGAAGGACATTCTGCGGCTGAACGTCAACGCATGCGGTGCGAGTAAAGTACGTTTTTTTTATAATAACTATCAAAGTGTTAAAATGTTGGTAGACATGTGATTAAAACGCTAGGAAATTTTTATACCTCGTGTTGATAGAACTTTTTTCAAAATTATGGTTATGTGTCAATTTTGAATGTCAAAGTTTCTTAATTTGAACTCTTGACAAATTTCTATTTTTAACATGAAATCATCATCATCATCAATAAAATCGGATAAAAAAACCAAGAAATATTTTAAATGCAAAAATGAAGCAAGCGATATTAAATTATGACATATCTGTCAAAATGACAATAATTTTTTTTAGTGGAAGGAAAGAACTAAAAATCTATGTACCAACATTATTAAAACTAGGGACCCTGCAGGAATGCAACTTCTCCCCTAGAAAGTTGACCTTGAAAATTATTATAGAAAACAAATGTACTATACGTAACAATAACTGTAATTAATGTATGTAACAATAATGTAACTTGAGTGTTAGTTGAAATAAAGAACGTAACATAAGTGATGTTTCGTGTTTAACGACAAACATAATACATTTGGTTATGAAAAAAACAAAACCTTTCAAATCTGACAATTGTAAATTGTCAGTGTCAAATAATTCATTAGCGTCGCAAGCGGATGAAATTTTATCATCTATTGCGTCAGCGCGGTGGGGAAGTGAACCTCATGGTCAAGTTTAAAATTCGCTTCCAAAGGCAAAGTTCGAATTCTCAGGCATGAATACGAGACGTGTAGTGTTCAGAGTGAGACTATGTCGGCCCCGTAATGTTTTCGTCTTTTCCCAGGCCCGCCCTACTAGCAATATATGTATAATACATATATGAATTAAATATATGAGTTACTCTGCTACCAATCAGTTACCCCCCCCCCCCAGGAGCCGTTCAAGGTCATCCAAATCGGTATTTTGACATCAAAGGAACCGACAGTAACAGCCGTATTCATAGTCTTTCGCCGGCGAGCCGCCGGAGTTTCGTTATGAATAGTATGTTGGCGGCACTGTACGTCTATGTCAAATTCGAGGTTAGCAGGTTAGATTTTGTGTCAATTTCTGTCAAAACTGACGGAAAACCTAACCTGATAACCTCGAATTTGACATAGACGTACAGTGCCGCCAACACACTATTCATAACGAAACTCCGGCAACTCGCCGGCGAACCGCTGGCGAACGACTATGAATACGGCTGTGAGTGTCTCTACTTGTTTGATGTATGCACGCTGGCTATTCATTCGAAATTGCAAAGTATGTTGAGGATAAACAAAGGAGTCGATATAAAATCATCTGTGAAAGTGCATGCATTCATGAAGGCAATTAACAAGAATGACGTAGCCAAGAAGGCATATGTATTCAAGATAGACGATTTGCGGAAGTTTTTCACAGAGGCACCGGACATTACGTATTTATTTTTTAAGGTGTTAGCCATTTGCGTATCTTTGGCTCTTGTAGAAAATGTGAATTGTGCGATTTACGCTTACATGACATCAAGGAAGAAGGAGGCGTATTGCTTATTACTATCCGACCATCTAAGACAGTGAAGGCTCGACGTTTTACTGTTGCCGACAGTGATACAATTAGTTATGTGCGTTTGGTGAAGCAGTATTTATCATTGCGCCCCCAAAATGTAAGTGCAGACCGAGTTTTCTTACTGTATGATAAGGGGAAGTGCACCAATCAAGTGGCATTTGGATCATGTCCCTTTCAAATTGCATGTTATCTTAAATTGGACGATCCTGAGAAATATATGGGACATGCGTTTTGACGTACACTTGCGATCATTGAAAATGAACGGGTGATGCATTTCAAATTGACTTAACCGACGTTTTTGCAATTGCGTGCAACGTTATTTTATTATTACGATGGGTAGAGAGTTAGAACAACACGTACAAAACGTAATCAACTACTGTAATGTTGGTTGTATAGCCCTGTTCATTTTCAATGATTCTTTGTGTACGTACGCTACCATTATGGCGAATAGTGGCATGACAATAGATCAAATTCAACGACAAGTAGGATGGAAATCGGCAGCTGTGGCGACTCGTTACGTTGAATAGAGTATTAGCAATAAGAAGAATGTTTCAAACATAATTGGGCGTGCCATTAATAGAAGTGCAACTTCATTGACTTCCGAGAATGTTAACAGTATTAATGTGAACAGCACTTTCTCTGATTAAAAAAACCGAAGTATTAATATTTCAAACAATACATCTGTACTTTTCACATTCATTAAAAAAATTAAGATTGTTAAATATTTGAATAAAGCTTTTGAAACATTTATTAGTAATATTTTATTTGACGTTACAAGGTACTCCTGTCACATCAATAATTAAAAGTTGACATTAATTTAGACTTCACGTTTCTCGGGATGTTTATGTTGCCATGGTAACTTTAAAACACGCGCGTTTTTAAAAGTTGGATACAGGCTGAGACGTATTTGAATAATAGACCAAGAGCCCATAACACCCGAATAACTAGTCATAGCGGCAAGCTCGGTAGGTAGTAAACCTTTTTATATTGCCCAACTAGGTGTCAAAAACGCAAGTATGGGAGCCGAACTGCGGTTACAAATATTAACGGCGGCTTTGGAAAATTGTTAATAAAATTATATATTATAGAAACCACCAAAGATGAGCCCTGCGTCATCACACGCTGAATTTAGTAACGACAAAACATGCATGTACATTTGTTCACAAACTCCATGCGCACAACAGTGATAGCATTACAATAAGCGTGTGTTATGATTAAAGTGTTTATTTGATTAAAGTAGTTTGTCACATACGCGCGTCGTCACTAAAACGTCAACTGTCAAATAATACTTGTGAAGCCTTGTTCGTTTTTTCGGCGTTTTATAACTACGTTTTCAGGTTATTATTTACGATTTGATACAAATTATGTCTATGAAAGGTAAAACGTTACATTTGCAATCTCAGCAGCTCTTATTAAATTTATTGGATTACTTCGAACGAGAGAAAGAAAATGGGGGTCATCTAATCCCATTGTCATGTGTACAAGAGGTAAATAAAACATAATTCACCTAATTATATTTCACATTCATCGTTTATTTGTAGAGGGCAGCGGAAGCTCTAGGCATTAGTGTATCTACTGTGAAAAGAGTTAAGAGTTGTTCTAGTATGAATCCAGTTTTATGTAGCCCTGGCAAGAAAAAACCACGTAAAAAATTCAAATCTACTGATTTACCAGATTCCTCAAAAATGGTTATAAGGGACACTATATACACGATGTATTCGGAAAAAAAGTACGTTACCATCAATTCCCTGAATACTGAAGTGAAAGAAAGTCATATTTTACTCAGCAACACCAGCTTAAATAGAGTTCTACATGATATCGGTTTTAAATTCAAGAAAGATGATAACCGTAGAGCACTAACTGAAAAAGAAAATACTGCTATTATGCGGCTCCAGTTTTTAGAATGTTTCATGGAGAATCTAAATTCACCTCATCCACTGCAAGTAGTCTTTATGGACGAAACGTGGATTTATTCTAAAGGAAATCCTGGAAAGTCCTGGCAAGATTCAAATATTCGCAGTGTTAAAAAACCCAAAGGTTATGAAAAAAAAAACGTTTTATTGTGGGTAATGCTGGGTCTAAATTAGGGTTTGTCGAAAACGCATCCCTATTATTTGCAACAAAATCTTTAAAAGAATATTATCATGGGGAGATGAATTCAGAAACCTTTAAAAAATGGCTAATCAACCATTTAATTAGTAATTTGAATGAGCCTTCATTGGTAATATTGGACAATGCTCCTTACCATTCTGTTTTAATAGAAAGAAATCCCTCAACTTCCTGGAAGAAAGCCGATATCATAGAATGGTTAAATACAAATTCCATTAATCACGATCCAACTTCATTTAAAACTGAATTACTCATACTAGCCAAATCTCACAGAAAAAAAAGCGCTATGAAGTAGATGAATTACTGAGAAGTTATGGTCACGATGTTTTACGTCTACCACCATATCATTGTGAATTCAATGCCATTGAATTAATATGGGCACATGCAAAACAATATTACAATAATCACATCGGCAGGGATGGTTATGGTGATGATCGAGTTCTTGCAATGTGGAAGGAAGCATTAGAACAATGTACCAAAGATGTGTGGAGTAATTGTCACACTGAAAAAAAATTAGGACTTGGTATCAGCGTGAAAGGATTTTAGATGTAACTGTTGATGAACTAACCATTTATGTTGGCCTGAGGGCCCCCTTGGAGAAGGGCCGAGTCCCGAGGGCCCCCTTGGAGAGGGGCGGAGCCCCGATGGCCCCCTTAGAGAGGGGCGAAGTTCCAAGAGCCCCCTTGGAGAGGGTCCGAGCCCTGAGGGCCCCCTTGGAGAAGGGCCGAGTCCCGAGGGCCCCCTTGGAGAGGTGCGGAGCCCGATGGCCCCCTTGGAGAGGGGCCGAGCCCCGAGGGCACCCTTGGAGAGGGGTGGAGCTCCAAGAGCCCCTTGGAGAGGGGCCGAGCCCTGAAGGCCCCCTTGGAGAGGGGCCGAGCCCCGAGGGCTCCCTTGGAGAGGAGCGGAGTCCCGATGGCCCCCTTGGAGAGGGGTGGAGCCCCGAGGGCCGCTTTGGAGAGGGGCGAAGCCCCGAGGGCATTTAAGCTAACAAACTCCTCGGCTGTAGAAAAAATATTGAAGCCAACTCGTGTTTTACAGTTTAAAAATCTCGGTCGATCAAAAAATTCTCGCTTCGCTCGAATTTTAACATGATCGACCTCGATTTTTAAATCCTCTGTAAAACACTAGTTGCCTTAATAGCTATTTTCTACAGCCGTGATTTTAAACTGTTTCCAAGGGTCATATGCGGCGTGCTTTATGTTGTCTATAAAACACGCCATTCCATTTAAAGCACGGAGTACTTTAAGAGGTTATAAAACCTTATTTGTGAAGATTAAAAGTACAGTTATTATATCGGACCGATTTGTATGCGGAGCCCCAAGTGCCCGATTGGAGAGGGGCGGAGTCCCGAGGGCCCCCTTGGAGAGGGGTGGAGCTCCAAGAGCCCCCTTTGAGAGGGGCCGAGCCCTGAGGGCCCCCTTGGAGAGGGGCCGAGCCCCGATGGCCCCCTTGGAGAGGGGCCGAGCCCCAAAGGCCCCCTTGGAGAGGAGCGGAGTCCCGAGGGCCCCCTTGGAGAGGGGTGGAGTTCCGAGGGCCGCTTTGGAGAGGGGCGAAGCCCCTAGGGCATTTAAGCTAACAAACTCCTCGACTGTAGAAAAAATATTGAAGCCAACTCGTGTTTTACAGTTTAAAAATCTCGGTCGATCATAAAATTCTCGCTTCGCTCGAATTTTAACATGATCGACCTCGATTTTTAAATCCTCTGTAAAACACTAGTTGCCTTAATAGCTATTTTTTGTTATACCTGCATCAGAATCGCCGTTTAAAGCACGCCGAGCTTTAAAGGTTGTCAAGGAAACAAGTTATACAGGGTGTAGAAATGCTTTACGCACCATAGGGATTTCAATGGTAATTTTTTCATATGAAAATATTTGCTTCCCTAATTATTTTAGAGCAAACTTGTATGGAAGTTTTTTGTAGAGAAAAAAGTCTATATCCATTTGTGCCAGCATTTGTCATTTTAAATTTCGGAAAACCGAAAATTTAAAGAAATAAAATTGCCATTTTTAAATAAATTAGTGGTGCCTTGAAATTATTGAAGCATCTCAAAGCATCAACAAATTAGTTTGCTGTTTATTTGTTTGCATCTATCAAATGTAGCTGCAACCATGGCACTTATTGCACCTGATCTGCGTCCAGCATACCACCACTTTACAATTTGCACTGATTTTTGAAAAAATGATAATTCTAGTTTATTTCATTATTAGGTTTTCTGACTAAAATGAGAAAAATGGTGGCATAAATGGATACGGAATTGTTTGCTCTACAAAAAACCTATTTACAAGTTTGCTCTAAAATAATTAGGGAAGCAAATATTGTCATATGAAAAAATTACCATTGAAATCCTTATGGTGCGTAAAGCATTTCTACACCCTGTATAGGTAACATTATAACTTCATCGCTATCTTTATTAAAAATAAATTATTGAAATAACAACATAAAACTAAATAAGGTAGAAATTCAAGGTACAATTTGCATTATTAGATATCTGAATCTGATTAGCTCCCGATTTTGTCCTCTGGCTTTCAGTAACATAATATCGACCATTATGTGATGTAGATGATCTAGACACGTAGTTTATTTCCCCATTAGCAGCAACTGAGACACTAGTACTTTCACCACTGACCATTCCAGCAATGAGTTTTGATACCTTCGTCCTGTTAGCGATGGATTCTTCAATATAACTCGCTGCAACTGTAGAAGACTTCCAACCAACTTGACGCTTAAGTTGATCTATGTCCATTCCCCCATTTTCCATAATTGTAGCAGACATTCGCCTGAAAAAATACCATTGTTAATCTTTAATTCATTTATAGAATGACTGTAAACTACCTAAATGCATGACCAGTGTATTTGTCAGGCTCTGGCAGATTTAAAAAACAGAGAGGGACATTTTCCGAAAGTATTAATTCCTACAACATGACGAATACATCTGCCAGATTCATATTTTAAAAATACTCTGTCGGTGTTAACATTGCTTGGGCGAAGAGAAAGATACTTTTGAAACAACTGAACGTATGGTATGCCACCGTCACTATCTACAATAACGAATTTCCGGTCTTTGCCGGTTTTTAACGGACGAATGTTGACCACCAACATAGAACCTTCTTCTTTAACATCAGACATCCTCAAATCACACATTTCTTGTCTCCTACACGAACCAAATATTCCACAAATGGTGTCAACCTGAAAATTTAAAGCATTATCCGACTTTTTTTTAGAGAAAATTCATACAAATACCTTTAAAAACAAGAAGCTAGCATCAGGAGCCTCCATGAAAAATTTTCGTACATCTTCGTCCGTAAACACCCAAGACTTTTTTGCCTCGTGCCCCTTGTTCAAACTTTTCATAAATGCACGTAGCTTATTATATTTTGATATGTCTATCCCACTTTTTAATCTTAACAGTGCCTGCAATTTTGAATGAATGCACCATACCGTTGAACATTTATATGTCTTAGACTGAAAAATTAATCTGTTTATCAACTTACCATTTCTAACATATTGTTAGAACTATTTGTCAAGCCTCGCTATTTTCTTAAATTTTAGCATTCTTCCCGAATCACGTAGTAAAAATTCTCAATTCAGTAATGTATTCAATATCTATTTTCCATACGAAAGTTATTTCCGATTCATTTCAGTCAGATCTTTAGCTTGGTAACGTTATCAAACCTTGACCTGCTGTAAGCAGTGCAATTTCTTTCTTAGTTAAATTCTCAGTAAGCCGCTTGACAAAGTAGCTTTGTTCGACAGTTGAATTCTGCATGTGTGATGTCATTCTTGTGGTCCGTTACAACCGAGATTTCTTTATTACTTCCGGGGCGACCAACAGGCGCCTTGGAAAGCTTGTGTGGTTCCCGGTTGCAAGCGAAATTTAGCCAGATATGATATCAGTCAGTTGGAATTTTCCGCAGCTTTGGGCGAAATGTTGAGTCAGTATTTTATCAGCGCAACGTCTTTCCCATGTTTTCGCAGAGGTGAAAGAGAGAACACAGCTTAAGTAGCACGAGTGGCGCATGCGCCATTCATTCGGTTCGAGAATACTTTCACGCAATAAGACTAATAAGAGAGTCCTCTCACAACTTCCGTATTAAGAGGGTTGGAAAATTATGCCGTTGATTCCGCGTCCCGGTGCCTCGGCTTGGGCGGCGTCGTCGCATTTAACTAACTGTGCCGAATTATCGGTGTACTTTTCGCCGATTTGTGGTCCTACGGAACTGTTTCCTTTTCGTCGAATTTGTAGCGCCTTCTGGAGGAGTGCTGCACGTGTCGTGATGATTCGGTCTTGGGGTCGCTCTTGAGCAGTTACGCCCTCGTAAGCTCAGTAGGAATATCAGCCATAAGCTTATTTGGGGAATACCGAACTTCCGTTTATCGTTTCTAAGATTTGCCGTACCGCTTCGGAGTTCAATCTACCAGTGTTAGGGGATGTTAGACCCAGACCGCCTTCGTCAGCAATTTCCCGTTGCTATTGTGCAATTTCTTCAGGCAGCTTCAGGCATCTTCAGGCAGTTTGTTTGGAAAGGTGATTACATACAGCAACGCACGTCAAATGCAGCCAGCTGATTTTATTCAGGTAATAAGTTATTGTAAATTAGCCTTTATAGTGTATCATGTACAGTGAGCGCCGAGTGTTGAACAGTTCAGCGTCGTTGTTGTTAACCATGTTATTTGTTGTTGCTAAATTTAATGAATTGCCGTCGTATTTCTTTATTTGTTTAACGTAACTTGTGGCAGTTTCGCTTTTGAGCCACATTAATGTGTTTGTAGTCAAGTTTAATGTTTGTAATTAACCCTGCAGGAGTCGCGCTTATACTGAAACATGAGTAGTCGCTGCGGACTCACACTCCCCATGGAAAATAAAAGATAATTTAGGGGATACAAACAGAAGTCATATGCCAGTTTATTTTTTATTTATTGCAAAACAATGAAATATTTATTTATTAAAAAGAAACCTTACAACTAATTGTCCAATATTAACATTTAACTTAGGATTTTGGATTTTTAATAAAAATGAAAGAAAAATTAATTCTGCCATGCACTCTCACGGCATTCGTTACAAATCATGATTGAATGTTTTAACCCGGCGGTACACGGGTGAAATTGCCGAACACCAGTGCACAAACCCGGTCAAAATGACCGTGTGTATTTTTTTTTGCTCAAAAGCGTTTGCTTTCAAATATGATGGCCTTAAGTCATTCAAATATCGATTTTTAGGATTGAAATAATAGTAATACCAAGTTACCACAAAAATTTAATGACAAATGAACATTTAAAGAGGCTAAGTATAAAAAACCTAAACAATTATTTCTACACAAGTAACTTCGGGATATAAGAATACAAACGAAAAAAATTTGATTTTCAAAGAATACCACAAAAATTGTAACATTTAATGCATTGTGGATAGAAATTATTTAATATCTTCATAATTTGTGCCCTCCGCGAGGTTGGTACACAAAACATTTGTGTGTTCCTAGTGCCTAGTGCTACGTCACTTTGTAAGTAATGAGCAAACTTTGTACAAACAATCAAACCGAAAAAAAAATTATGCTATCAGTCGTGCCAACCAACGATCAAGGGAGGTATACCTAAAATATTAGACACTGTTTACATTTGATTTTTTTTAACAATAAGGCAAAAACTAAAAACCCGGTCATTTTGACCGTGACCCGTGCACTGCCGGGTTAAACACAAAGAAATATTACATTTGACACAATCATATCTTGTTGGCCAGCTTTATCGTTTTGGTCAGATTCTAAACACTCCTTCATTAAACGCCGAAGGCGATCCTGCTGTTTCTCGTACTCTCCCATAGAAACTAGAAAATTTTAAAGTAATTTAGTAAGTTAAAATTACTAAAAAACTTACAGTAACTTACCTCTGTTTATAATCAAATTGAGTTTAAAATAAAACTATTGTACAAATGCCGGTGGTCGCTGCGGACTCTCACTTCGCAAATACTAATCATTCACACAAATGTGCACCCACTAACTTGTTATTTGGCACCGACAATAAGATACTGTTCTCCGAGAGGTACTAAGACCGGCAAGACCTAAAGAGTAGGGATTGCCAAATAATGGCTGATACTTCTTGCATGCGGAGTAACAGTGCGCGAGTAATGTAATGTGTCATCTCTGATAACGAGTCATGTGCTATTGATGTAATGTGTCATCCCTGATAACGTGTCATGTGCTGTATTCTCTGAAATCCCCATGACGTCAATTGAAACCAGTAATTTCCATCCTTAGATAATAAATGTTATAAATATTGCTGTTGTATGTTTTTAGAGTTAGTTCAAATTAGCCTGTTCGAGTTCGTTCATAGATTTGTGTCCTGTAGAACGTTACTCTGTTAAAATTTGTAACTTCTACATTAAATTAAAGCTTTTGTGTAGTAAAACAAATAAAGTTTTTTTTCGTTAAGTCCACGATTGGCAACTTAACTGGCGCAGTCGGTAGGATACTTGGCAAAAAGGCACTACAAATTTTTGAAAAAAAATTTTTTTTTCATTTTTCGCTCTTTTGTGTATTTTAATACTTAACCAAGTATTCCTAAAACAAACTTAACACCGGTTCGAAGCAACGCAACTTTGAGGACAAACATCGCCAAGAAGAAGCACCGCCAACTACTGGTCCAGTCTATCGAAGACATCAGTCTATTGAAGACACCTGCTCCATCGAGGAGTTCCTGATCATCGAGATCACCTGTACGACCAATCCAGAGGAAGTTTACATCTTTAATCAACTACGAATCAACTGTACGACCAATCCAGAGGAAGTCTACACGTTCAGCAACTACAAATATGAAGTAAGCAACCTTTCACGTATTAAAGTGTGTTTTTTAAACAAATTATAAACCCAATAACATAGTTTTAAATATTTATTTATAAGTTCAGGCAGAACGTAGTAAGCTTGACCAATCACCGCACATATTTTGTGTGCTTAATCTGTGTTTGTGCTTGCGTTTCTGTGCGTAGGTTTCTATACACCCCTAGTATTAAGTTTCCCTAGAATAATATTGTTTACTAACATAAAAATCAATCATTAAAAATAATAGTGAAGTCTTATGCTCAGACCACCACGTTTATTATTAAATCAACCACCAGCAAATCAAAACATGGCAGATTTATTTCCACCAGGTTTTTCTGTACGAATGATTTCTGAAATACCAACGTATGATGGTAATCCACTAAATTTATCAGAATTTATTAGGTCTGCTGAGCTAATTTTATCTCAATTTTTAGTACCAGCCCAGCCAGAAGCTTACATTAATAAATTTTTACTTTCATCAATTAGAAATAAATTAAGAGATAAAGCATTAGAAGTTGTTACCGGTTATGAATTTAATAACTGGAATGAACTAAAACAGACACTGATTAATAACTTTGGAGATCAGCGATCGGAATTAAATTTAACCATAGATTTAGCTAAAATGAAACAAAATCAAAAAGAATCCCCTATTGATTTTTATAATAGAATTAGGACACATTTAGCAATTTTTAATTCAAAAATTTCTCTTGGTCCTGAAGTTAGAGCTGTAAAGGATTATAAATTATTAAATTCAAAAAATTTAGCCCTTAGAGCCTTTTTGAGCGGTTTAAATGAACCATTTGGTACTTTGTTACGAGCTAGAAATCCCAACAGTTTAGAAAATGCTATTGCAATTGTTAGAGATGAATTAGATATCCGTTATTCTCAAAATGCATATCGTAAGTATTCACCAACTGAAAGTACTAATAAACCAATAATGCATCATCAGAATACCCAAAATAATCCATGGATTAAACACAATAACTTTATACCTAATCAAAATGTTCAGCGACAATCAATTCAACAGTTTTCTAATAGATTTAGAAGCCCTCAGAATCCCAATTTACAACGTAACTTTTCTCAACCCCCTGCACAATTTCAAACCCCAGGTTGGTATCGACAGCCTTTTGAAAGAAATGTTTTCGCTCCGAAACGAAATTTTGTTCCAAATAATCCAGTTGAACCAATGCAAACATCTACTGTACATGCAGCCATCCCAAAAAGACCGTTAAATAGTAACATTCAAAATTTAAATTCAAATAAGAGACCAAATTATCGTTCTAACCATTTACAAGTAACTCAACCAAATAATTATAATCCCGAAGAATTACATCACGAGGACATTGACACAAATTATTCAGAATGTGATAACCCACTTCCTGAAGATAACGCAATTGATGACTCTCGGAATTTTTATCCGGATTATTCACCAGAATACATTGACATTGACCACGAAAACAACAGTGATAACGTAAATTTTTAAATAGAGCCTCGGATAAAATTGAAGCATTTACTTTACACATAATTAAATCTAATTTACCTTACATTTTAATACCAGGTACACAAAATAAAATACTGATTGATACCGGCAGTAGTAAAACATTAATATCACCCTTATTTGTAGAAAAACATTTTCCAAATTCAATTCACAATTACCATTTTCAAATAACTACACCCCATGGTACTACTACACATAATCAAGTAGCCCATATTCCAATAAACTCATTATTTTTAGAACCCGGAAGTCATATGTGCTATATGTTTAATTTTAGCCCCGATTATGTTGGATTAATAGGATCTGATTTATTAGCAAATATAAATGCAAACATTGATTTTAAATGGATGCACATTCAAACCGAGCAAAATATTATCCCATTTCACTATAACCAATCCAAACTTAAACAAGAAGTTCAAAAAAGAAACGAATGTAATTTTTCTAAAATAAATCAACACTCGCAGCCTCTTAAACGAATATATCTACCCCCTAGATCAGAAAAACAAATTATTTTACCAACTGTAAATAGTAATGGTACATATTTGTGTGACAAAATACTATTTGACAAAGACTGTAGAACACCTAGAGCTATAGTTAAAGTCCACAATAATTATTTTTACACAACAGCAATCAACACATCTAATCAGACAATAGAATTTCACATTTATAACCCACTGTTATTAGATGAATATAAACACTCAAATTTAATAGAAATAAATAACATCAATACTGAAAATCAAAATTTTAATTTGAAATCTCGTAATCAACTTCAAAATGAAAATCTAAAAAACATTGATACCACTCATCTAAACACTGAAGAAGCTCATGCTTAAAAACTTTATGTTACGAATTCAAAGATATTTTTCATCACCCAGAATTACCCTTGACTTACACAAACTTGACAAGACATTTTATACGTACAAAGAATGACATCCCAATATTTACAAAAAATTATCGCTACCCTCATGTTCATCGCGAGGAGGTAAAAAATCAAATAAATAAAATGCTTGCTGACGGAATCATTGAACATTCAGAGTCACCATATAATGCACCTATATGGATCGTTCCAAAAAAATTAGACAATTCAGGCAAACAAAAATGGAGAATTGTTATTGATAATAGAAAACTGAACGAGAATACTATAGAAGACAAATACCCGTTACCTCTCATAGAACAAGTTCTTGACAATTTAGGTAAATCTGAATATTTTACTACCCTTGATTTGGCCTCAGGATTTCATCAAATTAAAGTAAACAAAGCTGATAGAGAAAAGACAGCCTTTTCTACCGAAGAAGGTCACTTCCAGTTTAAACGCTTAGCTTTCGGGATGAAAAACAGTCCAAGCAGCTTTCAACGTCTTATAAATCAGGCATTGATTGGCCTAACGCCTACACAGTGTATGGTTTACCTTGATGACATAATTATTTATTCAGTTTCCCTACAAGAACACATAAGTAAATTACGACGTGTTTTTGAAAAATGTCGCAATGCTAACCTAAAAATACAACTAGACAAATCTGAATTTTTAAAAAAATCTATTGCCTATTTAGGACACATACTTACCAAAGATGGTGTAAAACCAAACCCAGATAAAATCAGTGCTATTATGAAATTTCCCTTACCAAAAACTCGAACTGATATAAAATCGTTCCTAGGACTTTTAGGCTATTATCGTAAATTTATAAAAGATTATGCTAAAATAACAAAATTCCTGACTTTATGTTTAAAGAAAGATTCAAAAATTATACACGATCAAAATTTCATAGAACAATTTGAGAAATTAAAAATTTTGTTAACTAATGACCCTATATTAGCTTATCCTGACTTTACAAAACCATTTGAATTAACTACTGATGCTAGCAAATTTGCTATTGGAGCAGTATTATCACAAAATAACAGACCTATCAGCTATGCATCAAGAACCCTTAACCAAGCCGAAATTAACTACCCCACAATAGAAAGAGAATTATTAGCCATTGTTTGGGCCTGCAAACATTTTCGACCTTATCTATATGGCGTACATTTTACAATATTTACAGACCATAGACCTTTAATATGGCTTCGCAACATCAAAGAGCCTAATTCTAAATTAACCCGTTGGAGTATAAAATTAGAAGAATTTAATTTTACCATTAAATACCTACCAGGAAAAACTAATAAGGTAGCTGATGCCTTAAGTCGAATTAATATAAACCCCTTATCAATCGAACGATTAGATACACCAGAACCTAGTTTTGATGATAATGCAAGTATGATGGCACAAAGACCATATACACCTGAATTGACTGACTTTACCATACCTACTTTTGTATCACCACCTGAAACCTTACCCATACAAAGAAAATCAAGTAGACATAAAGATACTGTTACAACAAATAAACAGACTAATTCACAGAATATTGCAGTTACTCCACCTACACAAGAAATTGAACCAATAGATAATCAAAATATTGACAGTGATGTAAATACTGTACATTCACAACATTCATCATCCCCAGTGATAGACATATCTGAACTACCCCTGCAATATCATAAGAACCAGTTAAAATTTATTAACGCTGTAATTCCCAAATCAATTAGAATCACTAGATTCGATGGCTACACACATATAAGCATTTTTGTGAACAACAATAACTTTTACGAAAAGTTTGTACAGTTACTATTAGAATATTGTACACCAAATTCCCATTATTACTGTATATTTCAAGATGAAAATATTTTTGATAAATTTTCCAAATTTATTACTGAAAACAGTAATGAAAATTCTCCTCACTTCCATCGATGCACTAAGCAAGTAAATTATGTTACTAATCCTGATCATCGTGAACAATACATTTCGGACTATCATTTAGGTAAAACTAATCACAGAGGAATTAAAGAAACTAGTGAACACCTTAAACGTACTTATTACTGGAAAGGAATTGATAATGATATCAAGCAATACATCAATAACTGTGATACATGTAAACGTGAAAAGTATCATAGACACCCAAATACATTGCCTTTTAGTTTAACGCCTACTTATGATAAACCTTTCTCTTGTATCAGTATAGATATTTTCCAAATCAATCAAACTAAATATTTAACCGTAATCGACAATTTCAGTAAATTTACTCAAGCATACTTATTAGAATCCCAAAATAAAATAGACATAACAAAAGCATTGTTAAGGTTCTTTTCACATTATGCCGTACCTCAGAAAATCATCGCTGATAATGAATTCGATAACGCTGTAATAAAAGAATTTTTAAAATTACATAAAATACATTTACATCTAACTACACCTTTACACCATGAGTCAAATTCCCTAATTGAACGAGTACACTCGACAATTTTAGAGCACTATAGATTATTAGAACATACTCCTGAAAAAGAAAGAATGTCTTATTGCATATTAGCCTATAATAATTCAATACATTCTAATTTAAAATTTACCCCTTCCGAAATTTTATTTGGACATACAGACAGTCATAATCCATTTGAATTATGCAATGACAAATATTTTGAAACTTACATTAATGACCATAAAAATAAAATGTCGCATTTTTATTCAGAAATCCAGTCTAAACAAAATCAAGCCAAAGTACAAAGAAATGAAAAAAACCAATAAAAATAAAGAACTTGTATCTTTTAAAGTTAATCAAAAAGTTTTCCTTAAAAATGACAGAAGAAATAAAAGAAGTATGAAATTTAAAGGACCCTTCAAAATTATTAAAATCCTAGACAATAATACATATCTTGTTGAAGATTTAACTACTAAAAACACATTTAAAAGACATGCAAATGAAATACGCCAAACTGATGAAATAATACCTGTTACAGGTACTACATCTGGTTCTTCAGTTGCAGTATCCTCTTAGTTACAGGAGATGTAACAATTAAGGATTTATCAGACAACCCTGGCCTCTATCCTCAAAACTTAGGAAAAGCGCAAATTAAAGAAAGTGACTGGACTATTATAAAGACATTTGATTACACACCCTTATTAACAAACTATACTATCCTTAGACGTTCCTTATTAGACTCTATTCTTAAATTAAGAGATCGTGATTTCTATACAGTTAAAAACGAAGAACAAACAAAATTAAATCATAATGACATGCTATTGTTGATACAGCAGTACATAGTAAGAATCGATAACATGATTGATCAAATATTTCCTTCAGATATAATCAGAACAAAACGCGGAGTAATAAATGGACTCGGTACTGTATTCAAATTTTTGACAGGCAATCTTGACGCTGAAGACGGAGAAAAATATGAGAATGCCATTGCGGATCTTCAATCCACAAGAGATATACACAATAAAATTTTAAATCAACATACACATTTAATAAATGATTCCATAAATGCTATATTTACCTTAACTAAGAATCAAGAACTATTAAATATAAACTTCCAGAAATTAATTGTACAAAATCGTGCTATAACCAACAATATAAATTCACTCTCTATTCAAAGTGTACTAGCAGAATCAATATTTTCGTTACAAATGTTTATAAATACCTGGCTCGAATTAGAAACATCTCTTACCTTTGCACAAAACCAACAAATGCATATGTCTCTACTTGATAATGCAGAACTATTATCTAATCTAAATCAAATCTCTATATACCTTTCTGAAAATTCAGACAGGATGCTTTCTTTGCCTTACCCTGTGCATCATAAAACCCTTCATCTTTATGAATCTATAATATTAATTAAAACTTATCAAATTAATAACAAAATAACATTTATCTTCGAAATACCATTAGTGCACAAAGATACTATTTACCAATTCATGCAATTAATACCATTTCCAATATATATTGATTCCAATTTATATCGTATGATTATTCCCACTTATAAAACTATACTCTTCAATCTTGAGACTTCAATACCTGTTGAACTTGACCATTGCAAATTAGTAACTACCAATTCATATTTTTGTACGGAAAAATATCACTTTTCCCTTATTAATAATCAGCTATGTGAAACTCAACTTTTATCTTTTGTCCCTAATAAAACTTGTTCTCCTTACTTGTTCAAATTATTAAAAGTTAAAATAGCTCAGATTGATGATTCTACTTGGTTAATTACTACTCCTAAAAAGGTAACTATTGATATTAAGTGTTTAGACATTAATTCAAGAAAGATATTAACAAAAACAAATTTAATTCATCTTACACCAGATTGCACGGCAATTATTGATCATGATACCCTATTATTCCAAATTAGAACTTCTTCCACAAAAACTGTAAAATTACAAGTACCTAATATTGATACATTAAATATAGATAGTGATAAACACACTCAAATAGTTTAGATCTAACACCGATCAATATTAAAGAATTAATTAAAGACCAATCACAACTTGGAGAAATACAGAAAATACTTGAACCTGCCAATGTAACAGATTTGCATTATATTTCTGTAACCACGATTATAATGATAAGTATAATTGTCATAGTAATATTAAGTTTGTTATTGTATATCTATTGTAAACGCCAAGCCTTACAAGATAAATTCATGGCATATATAAAATCAAAAGTATTTAACGATGATATTCCTAAACCTTTTGAGTTCTTAGAAATCAAAACGTGAAATTCAAATGCTTTGAATTGTCTTATGACGGGAGGAGTAATGTAATGTGTCATCTCTGATAACGAGTCATGTGCTATTGATGTAATGTGTCATCCCTGATAACGTGTTGTCAGGGAAGATAGAGGGTCGGCCTTACCTTTTGGCGAAAGTTATATTTGATGTTTTGCCGGCTGGTAACTATCGGCCTAATTGGGCTAACTAGTCGCGAGGGTCGCAGGGTTCCAACTATGCTGAAAAGAACACTATACGAAATACGAAGAGAATGGGCGCCAGGTCCTAGACTCAGATCCAATTCCTTGTGCCGGACCTTACACAAGGTCGAGGATAAAACCCAGCAAGTCAAAAATAAACAAACCAACAACCAATGAATAGATCACAGCTTTATTTTAAATAAATTGGTGCGTACTATAGTGCCAGAAATACCCACACACAAAAGCAAGTACAACAATAAATATATATCAAGGCAAGCTACGACAAAACAAACACTTTAAAATAATTAGTTGGGCGCGGCATAAGCAATTAAAATTTTATCACCCTGTAACGGCGTTTCGCGAATAGGAAGAAAGCATTAACAATAATCTTGCTAAATAAATAATTAGTCTGCACGCATCCCGTGAGGCAGGGCGTGGCGGAAGAGAGCTATCCAAGCAATCAGCTGACGTCTAACCCCGAGTGCCAGCTCAAAATGACTATATTAGTACTCAAAATTTCTATGAAGCGAAAACACTGACGAGTATATATGGCCATATAAAATTCTAGGTAGTTTTCTATTGCAAAGACATCAAGTAAGTCAATGAACGCTCCAAAATCTACTTGAATATGCCCCTTTACATTGTTAAACATATTTAAAATCGCGCAAACAAATCACGGAAGCTTGAAATTGAACAAAAGGGTACCGCGTTCGGTTCCCTAGACACAGCCGTTAATTTAATACTAATAAGATTAAGTTTACGTACAAGCAAATGGCAGATACTAAACTACGTAATTTAAGGGTGAGTTTACCGCAGCCCCGGCCGGCTAACACGTCAAGAACGTACTACCGGGTAAGTAAATCAATCTAAACAAATAGCTAATTACGCAAATAAAGCACACAGAGCATAATACACAAAATACCATAATCGAAATTCTAAAAAGGCATATCAACAAACCAAATCGACAAACAATACATAAGTAACTAAATTGCTCTAAAAACCTCTCAGGTACCCACGGCACGTGGTGCAGAGCTGGTGGACGAAGCAACCAGGAGGTGGCCTTGCAACGGGCAGCAGACGAGCTTCGATAGTTGCAATGAGGCGACCGCAGGGGATGAGCGGCACGCCGGTTCGGCGCGGCTCCAGCAGTCCCAGGTAGAATAAACCACACCAAAACTCCAAGCGATAACACCCAGTTCGCAGGACGCAGAGGTAAAATCCAATTTCCATGGCGTACAAATAAAACCCATTTTCATGGCATAGAATAGTTAGCTATAAATTACAAATTTCCAGATAAGCAACCACGCTGACGAAAAGAAATCGTAACAAACCTGCGAATGGTGACGAACAGCCTAACGCTCCATTTGATCAAGAAGAGCCCATTCCAAAACCGCAACAAAAGCGAACGAACGCTGGCAGCAACTCCCAACGGCTTCCAGAACGTTCCAAAGGGCGCCTTGCCTCCAAAAATCCCTCAAAACGACGAGGACGGCTATAACCAAAGCCAGAGAAGCAAAAGGTTCCCAGGGCACAAACTTCAATGATCGAAGCGATGGAAAAGAATGGAATGCAAATTGGCCAGAGCAATTCACGATCCCAGGTTATCAATGTCAAAGTCAAATTCGAAAAAGGAAGAAAAACTATAGGTGCAGAGTGTATGTGCAGAACTGATAACAAAGTGTTCCTTTTAATTCAAAATTGAGGCTGAAGGTATTTGGGTTGCCTAACTATAGATAAAGTACTGTATATTTAAAGAATAAAAGTAAATTGCCAAATCTGACTAATTATTTCAAATAATAAGTAGGAAAATGTCAAAATGAGCGTAACAGTGTCATGTGCTGTATTTTCTGAAATCCCCATGACGTCAATTGAAACCAGTAATTTCCATCCTTAGATAAGAAATGTTATAAATATTGCTGTTGTATGTTTTTAGAGTTAGTTCAAATTAGCCTGTTCGAGTTCGTTCATAGATTTGTGTCCTGTAGAACGTTACTCTGTTAAAATTTGTAACTCCTACATTGCATTAAAGCTTTTGTGTAGTAAAACAAATAAAGTTTTTATTCGTTAAGTCCACGATTGGCAACTTAACTCGCGCGCGACCCCTGCAGGGTTAAGTTAACGTATTACGCAATCTAACCCAACTAATCTATTCGATCATTTTTAAATCTAACTAGTCAATTTCATGTTCATTTTCACCTACATATATTTTATTTATTCTAATAGAATTTATTGTCAAGTACTTATGTTTTTCATTGGTGTGTTTATGGTATTTGCGTGTGTTTTATGTGTATTTTTCAGCTGTGAGAAGGAGTTTGGTAGCTGCTTTAATGAGTTATTGCTGTAAGGTAAGTCGATACTGTATATAGCTCGCCAACCAAACTCTGCCAAGGTAGAAGTAGTCAGGTGGATTATGTACTTCCATTTTCAAAGTAATCTCAGTTGTGTTGCTGATGTTGTTTCCCGATTTAGTCAAGAAAATGGTGGCGTACCTTTATTTAACATCATTTACCTCTCGTATGGGAGTACAGCCCTAACTCGAAGGTCGTAAAGAACCCGCCCACGCATCTGAGTTTTTAGCTGGAGCAACCCTTCCTGTTGCCGCCATCTTAACAGGGTTGGTACCTTGTATTCCAGGTTTATTTCCCGATCATGTCGTCTTATTTTATGGTGTCGTGGATAACGAGTTCGGCTCTCGAGCGTATGATTTTGTTTTGCATGCTTGATGGACTGGATTGTTATGTCGTGGTATCGTTTTTATGCGGAAACAATAAAAGCAAGAATCAACATTTCATTTACATTTATGGCTTTTTCAGTTCCATCCACTTTGCAAACTTTTCATATTCCATCATGTATGCGTCTTTTGACTTCGACGGTAGTATTTTCGATTCCGCTTGTTCGGCCAATGCTTCTATATCGGGTAAAATCTCGTTTTTACTCATTTTTCCTCGATTTTTGCTGACACGACTGAATGCAACAACGGACGTGGACGCGCCAAAAACGTAAACAATTCTCGTAACTATAGTAGCTACGCCGTCGTGCTCGAAATCTCGCGTGTGTTTTAAAGACCTTGTTATCCACTCATACTTTAATATACTATTAAAGCGGCGAAAATTTGTGATAGCAGCTTTGCTAAAATAAAATCGTACATGTTTGTACCAGTAAGGCTACCCACATAACCATCCAAGCGGTATGGCAATTATATTTTTGGATAATTGGTGTTTAAATGAAGTAGTAAACAAAAATTGAAGCTTGCCGCTATTATTTTTTTACAATAAAAAATTACCAGTTTGACCTAGTATGGCGGCCCTTTATACTCTTCCTATCAGTATGGCACAAAATTTTCGTCTGGGTTTAGGGACCTTGTCTATCGATTAAAACCAAAATTAGCTTTGCCGCTTTAAAAAATATAATTAATTTTATCTACGACTTTTTTCACTAAATGTGACGTTTTATAATTTAGCGTGTTTAAAGAAATCAGCTGTTTACTTTTAGCCCATGTGCTAAAAGTGAAGTGAGGTTATAAAACTACAATTTCGAACTGGAAGTGAAGTTCTAAAGTTATTCTAGTTACTTCTTGCGTTAGAGGTAAAGTGTTTTTGAAATAATTAAAGCGTTATGTAATAAATACAGTGAGATGTGTAGTATTAATAATTACCTTTGATAACTGACTTTGACAGTACTGGCCTCGCAAAAAATCGCCCGCGCGGCGTGGCCTACTGTTTATTATGACATAAATTAGAAGTGTCGTAGATGCAAACCTTTGTTAAATCGATATTTATGGATTAATAACAGTAAAATTAAGGTCGTAGATAAAATATTGTATGCAACGCGTGCTAAAAGTCGTTTATGCACGAGACATATTATGAAACTCAGCCTTCGGCTTCGTTTCATAATTTTCATGTCTCGTGCATAAACGTCGACTTTTAGCACTTTTTGCATAAATAGCTATTATTAATAATTTTCCAAAGGTGGCGATTTAGTCGCGAAAATCCGACAATCTTAAAATTTACTTAGTAAGTGGTGCTCTCTCGTCTTAAAAAGCATGCACCTCAAATGTAGGGTGTTAGGTTTGCAACCAGTCTAAATGAATGGGTCAGTGGCATAATTTTAAACACGTCTGATGGTCAGGTGGCCGCCGGCGGGTTGGAGGGGGCGGGACGTTGCCGGCTAATCGTACATGTCATTGTTTTGGCTAGCTTCTTATCGATCGATAAAAATGTAAGCGACCACACTGTGGTTGAGTTTATATAATTAGCAAGGATTATAACAGTTTATTCCAAACTAGTGTGTTTTACGTTGTTTCAGTATTTTATTAGGGTAGTTGTTATGACATTCATATTATTTTGTATTTTTGTACCTATTATAACTTTAGCAATAGCTGTGTTCGTTCTACATTTGGCAGATCAGTAAAATTTGACATTAGTTTTGTTGAGTTATTTCAGTTGTGACTAAAACACTTGGAATAAAATGGCTATACAACAAAATGTGAAATTCAATTTGCATATTTTTACACCGATTCCGAAAATAATTCATGAACTACAAAATTTCGTACATTTTCGTATTTCTATATTTTCTGAGCTAAACTGCATGTCAAATACTAGCGCTTAGAACTACAGTTTTACAATAAATTTATTTTTAATTAAATATAGTCGTCTTTCCCTTTTACCCTAATCGTTACGTGCTTGCACATTTACTCAACTTGACCCTAATAAATGGTTATAACACTAACGCACTTAATTATCTCTGGTTTTCAATTATGGGCAAAGCAAGACCATTTTATGGAAAACGCAAACGCAAAAAAAAAAACAAAAAGAGCACAATCTATGGTTAGACAAAATAAAGTAAGACGAATGTTAGCAGAAAATAGTGTACAGGTAATCAGACCCTTATAAATAAAGAAAACAGTGTTGCCTTTCGTAAACCATTTTTTATTTAAAAAATTCATAGCTAATATTTAGAAACACGACAGGAAAACTGAATTAATTGATCATTTTCATAAGAAGAAAAAACATCATTTAGTTTTTTTTTATAAAAAACATGCTGTTTTCATTAAAATGAACTCGCTCCGAAAAAACTGTTTTTACAATTCGAGGTCATCAATGATTGTGAAGGCATTCTTCAGGAAATATTGAATTCTGTTTATAAATCCAGCCATAGTACATAAGATAGTGCACAATCTGTCAATGGCGAAGCTGAAACCCCAGAAGCAAACGACAAAGATGAGGAGTATAATTTTACCTGGGGATCTGTGGACGAATATAACAGGAAATATGATTGCCTTGCATCCTATTAATAAAGTGAAAAGTCACATTATAAATAAGCATTTAATTTTCATTATACTTCTCTGAAAACATCTTGTTTTCATCTATTTTTGCAATGACGTAAAGGTGGCATTTTTAGAACAGCCCACGGAAAACTTTCCCCGATGTCCGATTTTTTCTGTGCACTAAATTAATAAAACGTAAATAGTTGCTATGGAAACGTTAATCGTGTTTGGTACTATCTTTACGATGTATTATTATTACTTTAAAAATAAAATTTATTACTTATCTTTTTTTACGTTATTTACGTTATATATATTTATGTACATAAAATCAATGAAAAAGATCAAGCTAAAATAGTTTGTTACATTATACATACGATTCCAAAAATTATTTTATATTTCTGAAATCGCATAGGATAATTCCGGCCTCATCAATAGTCATAGGTCAAAACTTTCTTTGGAACACTTGTACATGGCATGCTATTAATAATTAATATTTATTGCTTAACACTAATTATGTAAAATAAAATCTTAGCAGCTCTCAGTATTTATAATTGGGTAGACTACAAATCCAATCTAATGTATCTGAGAAGTTAAGTAAACCGCGAAGAAACTAAATTTTTGTGGAGAAAATTTAAAATAATTTCTAGAATTATATTTTGGCACTTTACCCACTTTCTACTAACGACTTTTGCTCTGGAACTTTTAAATATGAACCTCTAGTTAACCCGAAGAATTTGGTTGATAACCCGAAGACCGAATAACCATTGCCAAACCTGAAGTCTTCGGGTCAAAATGTCAATGTTGGTCACCCTACCTACAACTTTTATATAAGTGATATTTACGTAACTCTCATAGTTTTACAACTATTTTCCACGCCGTTGCCGTTGCCGATTGTTTATGAATATCCCAATTCGAGTTTGAATTACGTCATTAGTGGTAGTGCCACCTACCTTACAGATGCTGAACTATTTTTAGCAGAGAAACACGTATCAAAGCTCAAATTGCCAACACGAAATTTACTGACGATGAGCTATTACAAGTATGTGTTGCTTCTAAGTCATCTGCTAAACTTCTGGTTCAAATTATTTGAATTTTTAGTATGTTATAGCTAACATTCTAGAGAATATGGCCCCCCATTTTGTTTTACTGTTTGAAGAGTATTTCTTATAGAAATAAATCGTCGAATTTCACGTTCAAAAATGCACTTCATTTATATTTTTTAGTCAAAGCCGTGATTTATAAACTAAATTTTAAATACGGAGGCCACCTTCCTTGAATCTTTCTGCTTATTTTCGTATATTGTAGTTTTAATTTGGTTCAGTATTAATCGCACTGTCTGCTCTCGAATGAAGTCATGATAATCGCAATTTTAAGTTACATTTCGTAAGAGTAAATCGCCACCTTAATATTTCTAACCGGAGCTCGGCTGCCATACTTGCGTTTTTGACACCTAGTTGGGCAATATAAAAAGGTTTACTACCTACCGAGCTTGCCGCTATGACGAGTAATTCGGGTGTTATGGTATCTTGGTCTATAAGCAAAATAGGGCACCAATAAGAAAAATGTTATAATCTCCCCTGGAATAGGTTTTTACTTTTTCAAATATATAGTAGGTATTGGCAACTGAATCCAAGCGCTACGCCACCATGCGGTAGAATTTTCAACTGTGTCAATGAGGTCGAAATTTAAACTCGCATTGAGCTAAATGGTTCAAGCTAATTATTTGTTGGCTTATTACAAAGTTACTAATGCCAGAAACGTCTTTATACTAGGGAATATTTATTCTGGCAACTTTCTCCTCTGACTCAGATCTACAACTATCCCGCTAATGACTATTTAAATTCTTTTACTTTTATTTTCGAGCGCAGCTGTAATACGTTGGTACATGCCTACATTTACCTTGCTTGTTCTTGTTTTTACTAGGTTTGTTCTTGCTGAAGTTCGGTGTCTTGTTTATATTTATTAATTTATTGTTTATATTTTTAATAACGGGATATCTTTAACGTAAAAATGGATCGTGAACGTGAGGGAGCTAGATTTTCTCCTGTACCAAATAAATCGAAACGGTTTTGTTGCGTGTATGGTTGTAAATCACTATCAAAACTGTGCGGTTCCATGTCTCCTAAAGAAGGAGAATTTGTAAAAATTAATAATCAGAAATTAGATCGGCGAAAGGAATGGATTCGTTTACTTAGAATGGGGAAAAAAGTTACAGAAAGTATGCATGTCTGTTCTCTGCATTTAAAAAAGAAGATTATATTCTTCCTGGTGGGTACAATACTTATTATCGTAATGATATAAATTAAAATTTATAATGCAAATCCAATAACACAAGACGTAAACGCAAAACAAGTGTTAAAGTTTTGACAGTCCTTTTAGTTTTCTAATTACTTTGTAATGTTGTAGACATAGCTGCAAAGAGAAGGCAGCTGAAGTAAATTGCTGTTCCAAAATGCTATTTACCAAAATCTTCAATTGCGAATGCCGCGAAAGCAAAACCTTCAGACATGAATAATTTTATATTAAACCACAATTTTGTTTTTTTAACCTCTCTTAACTGTTCAGATACATTAAAGTTGCTACAGTGTGCTTACATCTACGACTTGCTCCAGCTTTACAGGAACACGTCATATTTTCAATTTTCCAACCGTTTGACTGACTTCTGCGGCGTGTAATGAACTTATTTATTTGTACTATTGATGACTAATACGTGACTATTAAAGTATAATTAGAACATCTTTAACTACATTCCATAAGACTTAAAATTCCCGAATAGTTGCTGTGTGTAACAAATACTTACCTAGTAGAAATAGAAACTTTGTAAATAATGGGATGTACTCACGGCTGGTGAAATTATTTATTTATATCAAAACAGCTCTATTAAAGTCCCATTTAAACACCTTTAATTAAAATGCATATCATGAATTTCTCAATATTGTCCCGTAAAATTATTTAAGAAAATACTAGAAATCTGTTAAATGCAGCATTGGTATATTTACGCACTACTGATTAAATTATTTATTTTTTCTACAGCCGTGATTTTAAACTGTTTCCAGGGGTCATATGCGGCGTGCTTTATGTTGTCTATAAAACACGCCATTCCATTTAAAGCACGGAGTACTTTAAGAGGTTATAAAACCTTATTTGTGAAGATTAAAAGTACAGTTATTATATCGGACCGATTTGTATGCGGAGCCCCGAGTGCCCGATTGGAGAGGGGCGGAGCCCGATGGCCCCTTTGGAGAGGGGCGGAGCCCCGAGGGCCCCCTTGGAGAGGAGTGGAGCTCCAAGAGCCCCCTTGGAGAGGGGCCGAGCCCTGAGGGCCCCCTTGGAGAGGGGCCGAGCCCCGATGGCCCCCTTGGAGAGGGGCGGAGCCCGATGGCCCCCTTGAAGAGGGGCGGAGCCCTGAGGGCACCCTTGGAGAGGGGTGGAGCTGCAAGAGCCCCCTTGGAAAGGGGCCGAGCCCTGAGGGCCCCCTTGGAGAGGGGCCGAGCCCCAAGGGCCCCTTTGGAGAGGAGCGGAGTCCCGAGGGCCCCCTTGGAGAGGGGTGGAGCTCCGAGGGCCGCTTTGGAGAGGGGCGAAGCCCCTAGGGCATTTAAGCTAACAAACTCCTCGGCTGTAGAAAAAATATTGAAGCCAACTCGTGTTTTACAGTTTAAAAATCTCGGTCGATCATAAAATTCTCGCTTCGCTCGAATTTTAACATGATCGACCTCGATTTTTAAATCCTCTGTAAAACACTAGTTGTCTTAATAGCTATTTATTATACCTGCATCAGAATCGCCGTTTAAAGCACGCCTGAGCGTGCGAATACAGGCGATTAAAGCTCGCCGAGCTTTAAAGGTTGTCAAGGCAACGACTGAATGCAACAACGGACATGGACGCGACAAAAACGTAAATAATTCTCGTAACTATAGTAGCAATATTATTGTGCCCTCTCGATTTATCACGACAAAAATTATTTCTAAGTTTTTAGTGCGTAATTTATTTTCAGTATTGGAGGTATAATAAAAAATAGCGTAAAGTATTCGTGGATAACTGGTCTTTAAAACACTTGCTCTATTTCGAGCACTCCGGCTACGCCGTCGTGCTAGAGAACTCGCGCGTGTTTTAAAGACCTTGTTATCCACTCATACTTTAATATACTATTATGGTAAAACAGCCCTATTAAATAGTTATTTTCATGACAAGCGTCGAAAGTAGCAAATATCGTGCGAGTGTTGATTAGACAAACGAGGGCGTAGCGAAGCGAAGCCCGAGTGGATCTAAAAAACGAGGACAGATATTTGCACTTTTGGGCGAGCTATGAACACTATTTTTTAGACGACCACTCAAAGTAAATTCTATTTTTAAGAATTGTTTCTATTTCGTTTGCAAAATTGATCGTTATATTATTATTGGTACAATTATAAAAAATTAGAGCTTGTTGGACGCAGAGCAACGAATAAAGCAAAAGCGTCTGTATTACTCGTATTTGAATCACGGTCTGCTTAGTTGTGTGAAAACCGTCAAAGTGACGTTTGTCACACAATTAAGCAGGCCGTGATGTGAATAACTTTGTGCCGTTACGATATGACTAGCACGATATAATATCGTGCTAGTGTATGAAATTGTCAACTTTCTGTAGTAGGCTGCTGTCGCGATAATGTTACTTTCATACGTGGTCGTCTAAAAATCCCGTTTGCACATCTTTAATTAAAGTGCCCCTAAAATTATTTAAACCAATACTAAAAAACATTTAAAATCAGCGTTTAAGTAGGGAAATACATAGGCTTTAAGAATCGTACCTACTTAGAGCGGCCATTTAACTAAGCTCCGCCTTCAGTTCACTTCTCAATACTTTGTCATAGTTAACTTTAGAAATCGTATAAAAATTATGGCCACTTTTCTTACTTAATGCATTTCTAGTACTAGGCCATTACTTAATATTTTAAGTACTTTTTTAAAGTACTTGTAAATATTAATATTTTATATAATAAGATTAAAGGAAATAATTAAAGACCGTTATTGAGTCAAAAGTTTTATTATGCAGTTTTAAGTCATTTTTTTTCCTATTTCTTGTTAGATACCTTTTATATAGTAGGTCTCTTGTACAGCAATAGGTCAACCAAGTCACCTTCCTTAATATGGCGATTTTAGCTAAATGTTTTTAATGTCAAATGTAGTTCTCCTTATAATCAATTCTTGATATTGGGTATTTACAAAAACCTAAGCGTTATATATTTATCATTTACCATTAGGCAGCAACTTGAATTATCGATACAAGAATATCGGTAAATAATTTCAGAACCTACGTGGGGTAGTGCCTAAGCATAAGTCTGTGTTAGCTGATAGATGGCTTGCCACAAACTTACCCATGTATAAATCAGGTAGGTGCATTACAGTTTTCAAACCCACCTGATGGATATTAACCACTTAGATTTTTGAATACTGTCTGTATGATTGGCATGTACTGGTAAAATATTCGTAAATGTCGAGTAACATTTCAATGAGTAGATGACGGAGAAGCATTCGTAATATGAATATTCTCTTCTTTCAGAAGCGTGACAAGACTTCAAGTGTAGCATATGATGGAATAGCAACGAGGTGTTTTTTGTATAATTCTGCAGTTTGGCGCACCTGCTTGAGGTAATAGATTTAAATGAATTGTCATATCTAATGCAACTAGTGGGTTCTTAATTATCAAATAATCATTTCTGTTTACACAAGACATAGTGTTTGGCAATCACGCGAGTCCTTCGGACTAAAACAATATACCTACCGAGTGTAAACAGAAATGATTTGATAATCAAGAAGACACGAGTTGCATTCGGCTAGATTATATCAGGAGTCAATAAACAACGTTTTAATAATGTATTTTAAATAATAAAAGTACAGTTAATGTGGTTGTTATGACAATTGTACTGACAGCAGGTAACGTGATGTTTGTGAAGGCGTGTGATTATCACCTATTAATGGGGAAGGTATGTGATTATCAGTTGCTATGTACAAAAGTTAGTACATGCGTAACTATGCATTTTGTCGTTTTTCATTGGTTGATGTTAGAGGGAGTGGTATAATCAGAAGTAATACTATAAGTACTTCGATATTATTGGGTTATATGTCGATAACTTGTTGCACAATAATAAAAGAGTGTTAGTTTGACAGGTTAAATAGTCCGACCGCGTCAGCGGGAGGATTATTCTGTCAAACTGGCACGATTTGTTATTGTGCAGGAAGTTTGAGACGTATAACCTGTTCGAAGTACGCATTGTATTCGATTTGATTATTTTTTGAGTGCAATTTTTATGTGCGAGCACAAAAGTATCTCCGCTCTTAATGCCAGTGTGTGTCAAATAAACAAAATCTAACCTGCTAATCTCGAATTTGACATAGACTGAAAATACACTTTAGTACTGGCAAATGTATAACACGAATAACAGGCGACTATAAATTTATTTGATTTCTCGGTACTATTCGCACTCAAAAACAATAGCACAAATACGTACAATTATGTACAATATTAGTGTTTTCCAGTGTCGTTTATGAACTGGTGACCTGCAATTTTTAAAAAAGCTGGTTAATACAACCAGTGCTGCGTGTGAAATTTGAAATTCCTATAATGTCGCCGAAATGTTTTATTTTGGTTGTAAAAAATTCGGCGTTCCATCTAAATCCGAGTGGTTGTATCGGCATTTCAACAAGGTCATAAACTATTGTCTTTCATAGTTTCATAGTTGGTTTTATTTTGTCGATGACGTTTTGCTACACTGAAATAAGTATGGGTGACAAAACTGACCCTAAAGCAGGTTCTGTTTTCTCCACGTGAACCCAAAAAATATGTTTTAATGCTTGCATAAACTTGCTTTTAAGTTTTCACTTTAGGGTGGCTTTTGTTTCGAACTAGTAAAAATTTAAATAAAATTCTAATTGAGTTATTAGGGATGTCGTACCTGTTCTAAAATTTAACCCCGGTACCCGAAAGCAGTACCCGGGTAGTCCCGGTTACTCGAAATATATGGATGGAGCCATAATTATACAGTGTTTTCCTAAAGTAGTGAATAAGTTCGTTAAACATTCAAGGAATAACTTTTAGAAAAAACGCTGGGACCTGTCGATTCTTATTTTTATTATATAATAATAATAATAATCTTTATTAGCATTAAGCTACATAATTCAAACAGTCAAATTTCCCTTAAAATATAAATAACAAACATATTAATGATAATAATAATATAGATAATCTAAATAATGAAAATAATCGAAAATAATAAACAAAACCATATAATAGAATAATCAAATCTATAAGTATATAAAAAGAAATTAAGATTAAATGTCAATATTATCTATAACATGCTTTGCGCAATTGCTTTTAAATGTTCTTATACTATCACTCCTTTTTACATAATCAGGTAGGGAATTATACATTATTAGGCCTTTGTAAAAAATGTTATTCTGCATATAAGTAGTTTTGACTGTTCTTATGTAAAAATTGTTTTGGGATCTAGTGTTGTGTTCATGTATCTCCTTAACAAAGGTAAGTTCCTCTAACAAATGCTCAGGAAGCAAACCATTTATAATCTTATATATAAAACACATTGAATTTAGTACAACTGTTTGTTTAACACTTAATATATACAAAGTATCTAACATGAGTTTTACATTCATATATCTATTGCACTTCAGAATTACTCTTAACGCATAATTTTGCTTTCTTTGTATATTACACAATTGAGTATTATTTAAAAGAAACAGTATACTGGAACAAAACACAAAATGACAATGAATAATCGAGTTATAAATTAATTTTTTACACCATAAACTGAAATGATTACCGATTCTATTTAAAAAATGAACTTTTTTTACTATCTTACTCACAATGTAATTCGCGTGACTTGAGAAACTGAGCGTATTGTCTATGTACACACCTAAATATTTTATTTCGGATACATTCTCAATACGTACACCGTCAATTATTAAATCAGGAATGTCATTAATTAAAAGATTTCTTTGCTTAATATTTATCACCATAAATTTAGTCTTATTAGTATTTAGCTTTAGATTATTGTCATTCAACCACATCATCAAGTTATTAACTTCTTCATTTAATACTGACACCACCTTATTTACATCATCACCGATAAAATAGATTAAAGTATCATCCGCAAACAGTTGAATACGACAGCTTTTTATATACTTCACAATATCATGAATATAGAGAATAAACAAATTTGGACCAAGGACTGACCCTTGCGGTACACCATATTTAGTGTATTTTATTGAAGAGACTTCATTTCCAAATTTGGTCACTTGACTTCTATCTTGCAAAAAACTTTTAAACCATTGCAGTACTGTATCCTTAATACCCATACGTTCCAACTTTGAAATAAGTAAATTTCTATCTATTGTTTCAAATGCTCTTTGAAAGTCGAGAAATACCGCACCAATTATCTTCTTCTCATTCGATGCATTTTTCCATTTGACCAAAACAGACTGAAGCGCTGTTTCACAAGAATTATGTTTACGAAACCCAGCTTGAAATTTAGTTAAAACCTTGTTATTTTCTATGTAGTGCATTAGTTGGTCATTTACTACTACTTCCAACAATTTTTCATAAGTAGGTACCATATTTATAGGTCTAAATTCTTCACAACGTATTGTGTTTAGTTGTTTTCCCAAGAGGGGAATAATCCTTTCTCTAGGCTGTTATTACGCATCTTTTCAAATAAAATCTACATACAGGGTGACCCGCGTAGGAGGTATGACTTCAACAATGTTTTTTTAAATGCAACCCTCTCTTGTTATCACGGAATTTGAAAGAACACATTTTTTTACTTACGCTAAGGTAATTTTTGCGTATAGGTCACATGACCAAAAACTAAGAAACAAAATTAAATTTGCAAAATATTAAATTGTATTTTAAGAAGTATGATTTTATGCTTTTATCAATGACAGCAATATATAACAAACTGTCGGCCGTCTTACTTGTGTGACAGACAACGGTGCACAATTTGTACCTATATTGAATTTAGTTGTTAGGTCTAAAGCCACAAATAACTGGGAGAACTATCACAAGGCTCTCACAGACTATGGCAAAAAGATCAAGGCAGCTAAGATAGCAGCCTGGAAAAAGTTTTGCCAGGAGGTGGAGACCACGCGATCCACAGCTAGACTCCAACAAAATCATCTCAAATCAAGCCATGAACCCAGTATGCACTCTTAAAAAAGAAAGCGGAGAATACACTACAACGGAAGAGAAGACTTTATCTCTTTTGATAAAAACACACCTACCCGGAGCAGTGGAACAACCTACTCTGGCTGAACCCAATCATACCCCTAGGAGGGAAGACTGGGAAACAGCTAAGAGAATAGTCAGCAAAGAAAGGATTAGATGGGCAACTAGCCTCTTCGGTCCTTTCAAATCTGCTGGAAACGACGGCATGCAACCCGTAATGCTGCAGAAAGGGATAGATATACTGCTGAACCCACTCAAAGACATTTTCCAAGCAAGTCTTGCCTTAGGCTACATTCCCCAAGCCTGGAGAGTGACTAAAGTAGTATTTATCCTAAGCCTGGTAAGAGCAGCTATGCAGAAGCTAAATCTTACAGACCTATCAGCCTAACGTCATTCCTCCTTAAAACGTTGGAAAGATTAGTAGATAGATACTGGAGGGAGGAAGCCCTAACTTCACTCCCGATTCACAAATATCAACATGCTTACCAAACAGGGAAGTCATGTGAAACCGCCCTACACCAACTAGTGGGGAAAATTGAGAGAACCTTGGAGTACAAGGAGTACGCAGTCGGAGCATTTCTAGACATAGAAGGTGCCTTCGACAACACCTCCTACCACTCTATTGAAAGAGCAATGACAAACCATCAGATCGATAACACCACGATAAGATGGACTATGGCAATGCTCAACACTAGAGTTGTAAAAGTCAAGTTATTTGACAAGGAAAAGACAGTGCAGGCGACAAGGGGATGTCCACAGGGAGGAGTTCTTTCTCCACTCCTGTGGTGCTTCACAGTTGATGAACTGCTGATCCAACTAAATAACAAAGGCTACTACACTCAAGGATACGCTGATGACATTGTCATACTGATTCAAGGTAAATGCCAAAGAACCGTAGACAATGTAATGAAATCAGCACTAAAGATAACCGAAGAGTGGTGTCTAGAGAATAATCTTAGAATTAATCCCAGCAAAGCCACTGTCGTCGCTTTCACTCGTAGAAAGAACATCACAAACAGAATGAACATAAAACTGTTTGAGACAAATGTCAACTGGGAGAACGAGGTTAAGTACTTAGGTCTAACCATCGATTCCAAACTAACTTGGAACTCCACTTAGACAAAACAATCACCAGGTGCATACAAACATTAGTTATTGGGAAAAGAGCCATAGGTAGTACCTGGGGGCTCAAACCGGAACTGACCCTCTGGCTGTACAAAACCATGGTTCGACCAATAATTTCATATGGAATAATCGCCTGGTGGCCCAAAATAAAACAAGCAACTGCGATCCACAAAATCAGCAGAATACAATATCTAGCTAATCGGTGCATCACTGGAGCCTTTAAAGGCACCTCAGGACAAGCACTGAATGCTATTTTAAATTTGCCACCTGTGCACATTTTCTTGGAAGGTGAAGCCAGAATGGCAGCCTACAGATTACAAAGTACTGTTCACTGGATGACCACAGCTAATAATCTAGGACATGGCAAGATCATGTCACACATCAACAACCCAATATTAGAAATGGGTTCTGATCTTATAATCAAAGCCTATGACTTTGAAAAGAACTTTACTGTACACACAAGTTGGAATCCGGACCAACTACCAACTCCAACAAATAAGAACATCATTTTTTACACTGATCTAAGTTTGAAGGGGGTACAGGCTCCGGTGTGTACAGTACCAATCCTAGAACCAACGAAAAAGTCAGTCTAGGAAAGTTTTGTAACATCTTTCAGGCTGAAGTACAAGCTATTAACGTATGCGCAAACATCAGCGTAGAAAAGAAGCTGCTCAATCGAGACATACACATTCTCTCAGACAGTCAGGCAGCACTGAAAGCGCTAAACGCTTTCAGTACTTCATCGAGACTGGCCAAGGAATGCAAATCCAAACTTCAAACCTTAAGCCACGGAAATACAGTAAAATTATGCTGGATCCCAGGTCACCAAGGTATTGAAGGAAACGAAAAGGCGGACAAGCTCGCAAAAGAATCAGCCCGTAATGCAATGACCGGTCCAGAACCTGGTCTAAGCATTCAGAAAAACCAAGCCCGCTCAGCCATTAATAAATGGGTCAATACCGCACACCAACTAAGGTGGAGAAACTACAATCAAGCAACACATTGCAAAAGATTGCTAAAAACTCCGAATCCACAAACCACCAAAACCCTGTTGAGACTGAACAGAACTCGAATCAAGCAAGTAGTCAGTCTACTAACAGGCACCGGAGCATTCAGAGAATTTATGCACAGGATCAATATCTATAGAGATGAACCTGTTTGCAGACTATGCCAAGAGGATGATGAAACAGCCTATCATATCCTCTTTGAATGCCCAGCATTAGAGCGTAAAAGACACCAACTCGATTGGAGCCTTAACTCTATTGACAACCGCAAGCTAGTAGGGGACATTGCAAGTCTAGTAAAAGATACGGATGTCGGCCTGCTAACTTGAAAACTCCCGACAGTACAAAAAGCCCAAAGGGCTGACGTGCGCAGGCCAGCAAAAGGCAGTCGTGGAATCTAAATCTAATCTAGTTGTTTTTGAAATTATTATTGCAATTAAATCTAGTATTTTGCAATTTTTAATTTTTTTTGTTAATTTTTGATTATGTGACCTATACTCAAAAATCAGCTTAACATAAGTAAAAAGATACTATCTTTCAAATTCCGTAATAAAAAAGGAGGTTGCTATTTAAAAAAAAACATTGAAGACGTCATACCTCTTACACGGGTCACCCTGTATGTATAGATTTTATTTGAAAAAATGCGCAACTAAAAATAAAAATCGACGGGTCGAAGCGTCTTTTCCAAAACTTACTGTTTTACAGTGAATCTATTTTAATGGTTAACATGCAGTTTCGTTTCTATGCCAGCATGTAATCATACAGGTCACTTCCATAGTTACCAATGAAATCCATAGATTAGGGCGTTTATTTTACGAGTTAATATACAAATTTGAATTAGGTACTTGCTAATAAGAAACTTTAATTTTGTTGCTGGAATGTAGGTATGCAACTAAAAATTAGATACGTAGGAACAACTTGTGTGTTGCATCTTTTCTTCAGTGGTTTACATTAGGATATTTTTTAATTGTCTTTTTGACAATTAATAATTCCTATGTTAACTCGTAAAATACACGTTCTAATCTATTGGTTTCATTTATAACTATGGAAATGAACTGTATGATTAAATGGTGGCATAGCCACGAAACGCTTACGTTAACTATTAAAATAAATTCCCTGTACAACGGCAACAAGATAACATGAACTACAAGATAGAATGCTTGAGAAAGAAAGAGATGACCATATGAAAAAATTATTTTAGTAAGCAGGTTTAGTTGACATAGTCATAATTAAAATGAGTGTCAAGCCTACTCGAATATTTGCTACTATGTTTATCTCTTTCTTACTCCCGCAATACGTGTTATTTTCTTGTTTATGTTATCTCACTGCTGTTATATAATTTTGGCCCCATCGCTATAATAAAAATGTTAGCGTACATCTGAACATCTGAGGTAGCTACAATTTCTTTCTTTTACGCCGCGAGTTTTAAATCGAACTAAATTGAAATAGTACCTACTCACCAATTGAAACTGCAAGTCGTCTGTTATTCGTAAATATTTTCACACTTTCAAGTGCAATCAAATTCAAGTACCTACGTGACTTTTTGTCCGAAATTGGTAACAGCATCAACATCACACAGAGCATGTTTATGTTACTTCATCCCATACTGACTCGATTTACTGGTACTATTGACGGGTTGAATATTTCCGTAAAGCGGATTTATTGTCTTATATAAAACAACAATGGTAATTTATGTATTTAGTGTGTAAAGAGAGCCATTTCGGCATGAGGATGCTAGTTTCGTGCCGAGCGGGAGCGAGGCGCGAAAAAGCAACCGACGAGACGTTTTAAGAAAATAAATAAATATCTTATCTTCAGATTCCATCTTCAACTTCACAAAAACTCACACACTCAATAAAACTGTTGCGTGATGATGGACGCGCCGTGATGCAATTGCCAATATTTACAATAATAATCAGGTAGCCATGGCGGTGCGTAAAGTAAAATGAAGTCACGTGATTATTTCATTAAAACATTGTTTACGTGGTTGCGATGTTAAAATGTTTACTAGGGACAAAATGTGTGAATCGCTAACTTTTCGCATTCACAGTGAGATTTTAATAGTCAGTTGAGGTGACCGTAGAAAATAGCTATTTGTGCAAAAGTGCTAAAAGTTGATGTTTATACACGAGTTTGCACACAATATTTTTTTACGACCTTAAATTTACTGTTATTAATCCATAAATGTCGATTTAACAAAGGTTTGCATTTTTGACAGTTATAATTTGTCATAGTAAAGAGATGGCCTTGACGGCACAGGTGACTGTTTCTGCAGCTGGTAGCTGTCAAAGTTAGTTATCAAAGGTAATTATAATACTACACATTTTACCTTATTCATTACATAATGCTTAAATTATTTAAAAAACACTTTACCTTTAACGAAAAAATTACTTAGAATAACTTGATAACCTCACTTCCAGTTCGAAATTTTAAATTCAACACCAGCTGTTTACTTTTAGCACAGTGTTAGCTAAAAGTAAACAGCTGATTTCACTTTTAAAACGCTGATTTATAAAACGTTATTTTTAGTGAAACAAGCTAGTGCTAAAAGGCCTATTTTTAGTAGTGGTCGTAGAAAAACAACATTATGGGGTATGGGATGGGGTGATTCTTATTACTGCATGATTATGTTTTTCTAGAGCTTATTCTTATTGTTTTTAAGATTTTATGATCTCCAAAAAAGGCTGACTTTCTGGAAATTACATAATTTACTAGTTGGCTACCCGGGTTGACTATTACCCGGGTCGGCCCGGGTACCGCCGACATCCCTAATAGTTATTTTTATACCTAATTTGCAAAATCGCTGTTTGGAGTACTGAGGAAGGTTGGCAGGCGGACGAAGAGAGTCAGGAAAATTATTACCGCAATGCATATTATAATCAAAAACACATAATTAATTTTATCTACGACCACCACTAAAAGTAGGCCTTTTAGCGCTAGCTTGTTTCACTAAAAGTGATGTTTTATAGTTTACCGTGGTTAAAGAAATCAGCTGTTTACTTTTAGCCCATGTGCTAAAAGTGAAGTGAGGTTATAAAACTACAATTTCGAACTGGAAGTGAAGTTGTAACGTTATTCTAGTTGCTTCTTGCGTTACAGGTAAAGTGTTTTTGAAATAATTAAAGCGTTATGTAATGAATACAGTCAGATGTGGAGTATTAATAATTGCTTTTTGTAACTGACCTTGACAGTACTGGCCTCGCAAACAATCGCCCGCGCGGCGTGGCCTACTGTTTATTATGAGATAAATTAGAAGTGTCGTAGATGCAAACCTTTGTTAAAACTATATTTATGGATTAATAACAGTAAAATTAAGGTCGTAGATAAAATATTGTATGCAACGCGTGCTAAAAGTCGTTTATGCACGAGACATGTTATGAAACTCAGCCTTTGGCTTCGTTTCATAATTTTCATGTCTCGTGCATAAACGTCGACTTTTAACACTTGTTGCATAAATAGCTATTTTTGTGCAACAAAGGCAAAAAAATTACAATCACGTAGGCTTCGGTAACTAAGCAAACGGCATCATGTTCATCACAAATTAAATTTGATAGGTAAGGAAACGGTAACCAGTTTGTAAAAAAACACGGAATTTTCTAAAAATTTCTGATGAACGTGAAATGGTTAGTGACAATTCTTGTACTCCCCCCGAGATAAGTAATGTTGCAACTTCTGCAATTGAAAATTTGATACCTGAAAAATCTAAGTGGCAGTACGAAAAAGCTTACGATCAGTTTACTGTAGGCATAAAAGGGAAAAATGCTGCTACCTCTTCTGCAAAGAAAAACAGGTTATCGGGCTAAAGTGTCCTGTGAGTGGATATATCGCCGAAAAGATTGAGAAACGCTGCCTTAACCCGTTGTCTTTATTTCTTGTCTGAGTCGTCTTCTTTTACCCCTTCTTGGTGTTTATGTTCCCTATCCCTATTTCTATATCTTTTATTATCTCTTGTTCTTCCTCATTACTACTTGTGTTCTTGGTCATTGCCATTTCCGTCATAATATAGCCATCCTTTATTTGTCTCACTAGTTTTTTTTGCGTATTGGTCCTTATTAGACTTCCCTCTTCTATGTCAGACCATGCGTATTCCAAATCATCCACATCTGATCTGTGGCATCCCACTCTTGTAATTTTCCTCTCAGCTTTTCTTCGTTAGCTACCTTCCTGATTGCAGATTGCACTTTTCTTTCTTCTTTACTCAAGTCACTGTTAATGTAAATGTTGCGTGGAAGTTTTCGTTTATTCTTTAAAATTTCTATCTTGTTTTCGAACTTTTCACACCTTGCTACTATAATCTTCGCTTCTGTCTTCCCTACTTTGCACGCTTCTTCTATGTTGATTGCTAAATTTCCTGTTTTAGATCTTGTCTCCCTGGCTGTTCCTCGCTGAATGCTTTTCTGTTTATTACTGTTATTTCAGCTTTTCTTGTTTCTCAAGTCTGATTTCAATGTTGTTGATCTTTATTTCCAGTTCTGCTCGTTCTTTTTGCCAAACTTGCTCTTTTTGTGCCCAATCTGATTTAACCTTGTGGAATTCTTCTTTCACTGCTCTAAATTTATTTTCATATTCGCTAGGTTTTTGTTGAATTCCATTTTTAACTGTTCTTTTACTTCGTTCTTAGAATCGCTTCCATCTCTTCCGCGTCTTCTCCTTCCGTGTGACTTGTTCTTGTTGTCTTCTCGGCTAGATTTTTGTGGGCTTCTACCTATTTTTGCGATTTTGCTGAAGGCGTTAATTTGTTCCTGCTCTCACTTCTCAAATTCTTCCGGATCTTCTCTCTCTCTCTCTCTCTCTCTCTCTCTCTCTCTCTCTCTCTCTCTCTCTCTCTCTCTCTCTCTCTCTTCCGTTTTATAAGCTTTTCCCGTATTTCTGTACGTCGTGTTCGTATTGTATGTACCCCAAAATTTCTAAAATCAGTCACACAACTTTTACGATTAATTAATAATTTTATTTGTTCCTCACTTGTAAACATCAATTTATCAACTAACTGTATTCACCTTGAAAATGTTTCTTAACTGGCTAGCCTGTAAATTTTTTACTGGCTAGCCAGTAAAATTTTACACCTGTGCTCATAGATAAATGACAGCGTGCAAAGCCAGAGTTGTCGTCTTTAGTATGTGTCATATTGATGAATTTCGTTGCTTGTCAGTTTGACATTGTCAATAAATGGTATATTTATAGTTATTTAAAAACGAGGAACAAATAAAATATTCAACAATACACGCAAGGTAACGGGTTTTACTGACTCCAGAAGGTGACTGGATCGTCTTTGGCTCGCCAGTCATATCCTTCTGTCCGCCAGTAAAAATCCTCTTACCAAGCTAGTAATGTTATAGTATTTAACATTACTGGCTTGGTAAGAGGGTTTTTTTCTGTGTGAAGAAGTGAAGAAGAAAATGCAGTTGTTGCTTATATTCTGTGAAGAAAGCAAAAAAGGGCGGTTTGGGTGCGAGAAAGGTATTTGCATCGAGAGCAACGGGGAGATTTTTTTCTTTGTACCCAAAAGTAGTCAATGACCCCAACACGTTTCAAAATGGTTATCGAATGTCACAAGATTGTTTCGTAACGTGAGCTATGGTATTCACAAAATAATTTCAGGTTAGGTGTGTTTGTTTATGTTTTTTAGTAGGGAATCTAAACGATTGCGCATGCGTTTGTAGGTCAAGAACGACCAAATTTCAAACAAGTTTGAAATTCAAACTTGGATAGTCGCAGTCTTTCACTACCGCAGCACTGTGTGCTTAGTCATACATGGAATGCCAAAATGTACTGACGGTTTTCAAAATTAAATAACTTTTTATTAGTTTCATATAATACAAAAACAAAACTTACATCTAAAAGCTGAAACATGGGAGTTTTGTTTTACTTGAAAATTGAAGTGGTTAAGTGGCTGCCTTCCTCCTCACCACAGTCTTGTAGGCGTCGTACAAAATTTCTCATTACTCTACCTAACACGTCAGCTGGAATCGTTCTAATTTAGTCTTCAATATTCTGTTTTCGTTGATCGAGATCGCGGGGTTTATTTTAATAGACACGACCCTTCAGCATTCCTCACAAAAAAAAAATCCGTTGCCATAAGATTCATTCCGAAATGCTCGTTGAGCCGCAACAATCGAATTTGTTCACAAATAATATGTTACGCAAAAGATGCGTTGGTCGGTGGTATAATTGTTTATGATAATAATTTTAACAACTGTCAACAAAACTCGCAAGCTTTCTTGACAAGATCCCATTTGAAAAGTTGGAATTGGTTAATCTGTTCAAAAGTAATTTAATTTTGAAAACCGTCAGTACATTTTGGGATTCCCTGTATAAGTATGTACATGTGTTGTTACGATTTTTTGGAGCGTTTATTCGACTTTAAGGTCTACGCGCCTGAGTTTGTATTTCGCGCACTTGGGCCACGCCTATTTCTTGGAATGGCGGCGCAAAGTTTTATAAGCCCGCAATTGTTAGCTTGACGTTCTCTTTCCCGGCTGCCTGGTAGCAGCATGAAGCCAGATTAAACGTTCAGTTTTGGTGCTTTGTAAATTATTGAAGGCATGCAGTTTGATTCTGTGCATTGGTTGCTTGCTCTTTTTGGCGGTTTCCTTTAGTCTACGCTACTGGTTTCTATGCACGTGCCCATAAAATCATGGAGTAAGTAGAAAGCTTTCGTCAAGCTTGTGTAATTTCTCTGGTATTCTATCGTGGACTCTTTTGCCCCCTTATAGCAGTCAGTTACCGGAGGGCCGTTAGGGCGAGAATTTCAGAGTTGGTCATTTCTACCACGTGCGAGATGCGGAGGAAGGCCGCATAGAGCTTGTAATTTGGGATCTTTGCTATCTGTGGCCCGTTTAGCTCCTGCAGCGTGCGGTCATCTTCTCTTGGCGTTCAGTGTTTTGGAGTTCGAGCTTCTCAGGCATGTTGAAGTACGGATCGCCAATCTGACATTTAGAGCTCACTACTTCTGGAGCACACAAAGCTAAGAATTAGCCATCGCTGTAACTTGCCTTTACGTCTAATTTTAATGTGTGCAATAACGTCTTATTGCTAATTTGTGATTCTGTAAGTATTTACCAGTTTGTAAGCTTTTCATTGAGGTACCTCGTATTTAAACCTAATAATCTTGGTTGTTAACGTATGTTAACCTGCGAATTCTAACTATCTTAATATTGTGCTTACATTGTGTTTATATGCTGTGATTATATTTTATGATTATGCTGTGATATTTGTATTCTGGCTTTATTTGTTACTGCGGCCTATACTTGATTTGAGATTCTATTTCAGATTTATTGTGCTACCTACGTTTACGTATTCTCGTTTGAATGCTTGGATACACTTGCCGTTATTTGATAAAAATCCGTTGGCGCCCTTTTTGAGATTTTAACGAATTGTACACGCCGTCTCCGAACCTAGCTGGTTGGCCGGCAATTATATCCAAGTAGTCACAGTGTGTATCGGTTTTGAGAGAATAGCCAATGGAGACCTTTTTGTGATAACAGTGTTTGAAATTTTGGTCTGTCTTGGACAACCGCTCTGTTCGTGCTGTCTGATTCCTACCTTAGCGCGCCTTTACGATGCTCCAATCACTCGCTAGCGCGGCACTCGCGTTTGTTTATTTATTGCGGTGTATTATGGAACACTCGCCCGTATGTTATCGCGCTTTCTGGATGCTCGGCACTTCCAATACGTTCTGCACCTTAACCGTTACTTGAGTCTACATTGATTTTCTCTTCACTAAACTGCACCTATCTTTGCTTGATATCAAGCCACTTTCTACTGCGGAAGTACTCCGCTGACACTCAACAGGTCGATTTATAAATCCTCAACGTGTCACGCCTTATACGTTTTACCGCGAGAAGCGATAAGTATCCTAAAAATAGAGAGATATCGAGGGATATCGAATTGATAAATACTTATTTATCGATATTTTAATATATATCGATATTCGATATTTCCATGTATTGATATCAGTACAAATCGGCGAGGTGCCTTGGCTGTGCTTGTTAGTTTAGTTGTAGTGGTCAGTTTGTGTATTTTGCAACCTCTTTAATGCCATGAACACATCCTCATAAAGATTATTGCATCTGACTAAAATTAATTAAATCGTTCGCACCTGGCATGTAGCTCATGTCACAACAAAAATTTACACAGAAAATGGACAACAAAAAATTCTTGCTGCTTTCTTCAGACGCATTGGTTCAGTTGTAGTAATTCTTCTTGACAGTCTTAAAACCGTAACTACAGATTTGGTATGCAGAAGTTTGCTTTCTTCAAATCTTTGAAAAATTGCATAGTGATTGCAAAAATCTGGATTGTGTTCACCACGATATTCCAACTCTGCATATGGCCACAAAAACTTGTTACGTGAATCTAGAGCCCAACTGGACCCTCTCCTACCTTACAGTCCAGATCTTGCCCCCAGTGATTTCTTTATTGCCAAAGATTAAAGAGAGCATACGTGATCAGAGATTTTCTGATGCAAATGTAGCAGGCAGTTGCTGGATTTTAGCGGATGTGTTGACGACCGTCCAAAAGGAGAATTTTCTGCCTCGAGAAGTGGTTTGAAAAAATAAACAAAAAATTATAGCTAAAGGGAAATATTTTGAATGAAGTTATTTGCTTTAGAGTCCGTGTTTTTCTTACAACTAACAATTAATAGAAAAGCTCTTAAATATTTATTTTTTGTATGTTGATTCGTTTACTAATTTTTATCTGTTTAAACAAAACGTTTTTTCTGGTACACTAATTTCACTTTAAGTACCTTGCTCTAAAATAAAACATGTTAACGCCACCTTTTAATGAGCACTTCTGCATGTGCAAATCTACTGTATCGCTAAATTCTCAATTAATTTCTTTATTAATGAGAGCCTATTTTTGTTATAGGAATGAAGTTGTCCAACTGCTTTTGACTCACGTATCAGTAAAAGAAGTTTGAGCAAAACATAAATGATAGTAAATATGAAACTGCAGGGAGAATGTCTTGTAGTTCTACAGTAAATGCATCTTACATATCACAGAAAATGAATAACAGTGGAGAATTTTATATATCTGGTATAAAACAAGAAATCATCAAAAGCATTGATGAAATCGGTAATCATACAGAGGTGAATATTAAACCAGCAGACTTTACATTAAAACATGAAGACTACAAAAAGCAAACACTTGACGAAAATAATATAAATATTGCCAAGGTAACTAGTCGAGAAGGGAAACCTTACAGTTGCTCTGCGTGTGAATACAAATCGACACGAAAAAGTGATTTAATTAGACATATGAGGTCTCATACAGGAGAAAAACCATACACTTCCTCAATTTGTGAATACAAGCCAACACAGAAAGGTGATTTAGTTAAACATATCAGATCGCATACCGGAGGAAAACTATATAGTTGCTCGGTTTGTGAATACAAAGCAACACGGAAAAATAATTTTGTTCGACATATGAAATCTCATACAGGCGAAAAACCATACAGTTGCTCAATTTGTGAATACAAAGCAACACAGAAAGGTGATTTAGTTAAACATATCAGATCGCATACAGGAGAGAAACCATACAGTTGCTCAGTTTGTGAATACAAAGCAACATGGAGAAATAATTTAGTTCGACATATGAAATCGCATACAGATGAAAAACAATATAGCTGCTCAGTATGTGAATACAGAACAATACACAAAAGTTATTTAGTTGCACATTTTAGGTCTCATACAGGTGAGAAACCATTTAGTTGCTCAATTTGTGAATACAAAGCAACACAGAAAAGGGATTTAGTTAAACATATCAGATCGCATGCAGGAGAAAAACCATACAGCTGCTTGGTTTGTGAATACAAAGCAACGCGGAAAGATAATTTAGTTCGCCATATGAAATCGCATACAGATGAAAAACCATATAGCTGCTCTGTATGTGAATACAGAACAATACACAAAAGTTGTTTAGTTGCGCATTTTAGGTCTCATACAGGTGAGAAACCATTTAGTTGCTCAATTTGTGGATACAAAGCAACACAGAAAAGTGATTTAGTTAAACATATGAGATTGCACACAGGAGAAAAACCGTACAGTTGCTCAGTTTGTGATTACAAAGCAACACGTAAAAGTTGTGTAATGAAACATATGAGATTACATACAGTTGCTTGAATTGTAACTACAAAACGACACTTAAAAAAATTTTGTTTTACCTATGAAGTCACATACAGGAGGAAATCTCTGATGTTGCTGTGTTTGTGGATGCAAATTAATACAGAAAATTGTTTATACAATACATAAGGTTTTATAGTATAGCATAGAAGTTTTAATGATGTATAAATGTAAAACTGTACTTAAAAATACTAGTACTTATACTTAGTATATGTAACATATTTAAAAAAATACAAACCGTTCTTCTTAATCATAAGCCTTGTTTACCGTTAGCTGTAAGGCGAGTGTAGTTTTACTCTTGCTTTCTACATATTTCCCTCCATTTCTTTCTCTCTTCTGTTTTTTGTTTTATTCCTTCCCATGCTATTCCTTTTTTCCCTGCTTCTTCTCTTATCCCATCATTCCATGTTTTCCTCGGTCTTCCTTTTTTGTTTTTTTCCTTGTGTTTTCGCTTCATATATTTTTCTTGTAAGTCTATCTTCACTCATACGGCAGGTATGTCCAAACCATCGTAGTTGACCCCGATACTAGACATAATTTCTGATTGGCGGATAGATGTAGTCAAAATGGCTGACCTCCGGGTTTACCCTGTATATTTTGTTTTTATAAATCTACGAGTCAAACTACATATAATAGTCTTGCCAAATTTCAATTTTTTTAAACAAAAATTATTTTTTCAATTTTGATTTTTTACCGTAGAAGGCATTGACTTGGAAAAATCTATTCTAATTGACTCTAGCAACTCTTAATAATAGCTATTTTATCAATAACGTCAATAACAAACTTTTAATAAAAGAATATAATTTGCTAAACTCCTTTCTCTCTTGGTTTTCCAATTTGTTCCTTAGTTGTCCAATTTCATTTCTCAGCTCCATTTTTTTCCCTATTCCATTCCACTTCCTTCTTTATGGCCTCTTCTTTTAAGACTCTTATCTCTTCTCCATATCTCTTCAATTGCTCGTTAATGCCTGTTATAGCCGTAATTGTGCTACCTGTATCTGTTTTAATTTCTTGTATCTGTGCGGATAGTCAGTCCCATTATAAGCTTTTCCATGTCTGTGCCGCCCTCTCCCCCCTTCTCTACTGGTCCTGCTCTGTTTAGTTGTGGTGATCCGTATATTTTTTTGCTCCTCTAAAATACTTCTGTTTCTTTTTCCTTTTGTTTTTCTTGCAATCTTTTTCTTTTACTAAACAATTCTGTTTCCGACCCGACACTATTGCTTCTATTACGCTCCTCTGACATTTTTGTCTTACACTTTTTTCAGGCTAGATTCTTGTCCGCTTATTTACGTACCGCCGCTTGCGTATGTTGCGCCACTGGTCCGAATTCGCGGTCCGCGGCGAATTATCACCGCGTTCGGCCGGTCCTAAAATGCACCAATCAAGTGCTTTTATTGCACCGTGCGTGCAAACACTGTCGTCCGCTGCCGTCGCCCGGCGTTAATATTCTCGCCCGTATGGTATCGCCGCCGGAACAAACACGACTTTTCAACACGTTGTTGCTCTTTTACTTAACTTTTCTCCGCTTTAGTTTTTCACTGCACTTATTAACACCTGTTTTAACTCGCTATTTGTTCGCTTTTCCACTACACAGAACTCCGTTTAAGCTCATAAAAAGGATTTCAAATTCACCTGTGTGGCACGCCCGTATTTAACGGTATCACACCGACACGGTAGGTAGCAACATGATAGTAAGTATGAATCTGTTGTAACATTATTTTGTATTTGCATTTAAAATCACTTGCAAATTTGAATTTGTTTTTTTTTTCATCTTTTCAACAAACCTTCACCAGGTGAAAGTTATATTCATAGAACTTGTGCTTTTTCAAATTGCATTTGTTACATGCTATGACTGAAATCGGCCACTGACTGAAAAATACCCAAAATGGGTTGAGGAGCTGCATTTTAACATGTGAGCATTATATTTCGGTCATTAGCCGAATAAAATAACCCAGAATGTGCTGAGTAAATCAAGAGCCTTACAATCTGAATTATGTCTTCATTTCAGTTAGTGGGCACTGATATTTGCCCAGAACGCATAATAGGCAAATGAAATTTACCTTCAAGGATTTGCAGATGAAACTCCTTGAATACCCATTAGACATTTACCTGCTACTACCATCCTCATACCTCGTTTTCATAGTCAAAAGTGTTCAAATAGCTTTAAACACAAATTTAATGAAAATGTATATTTGCTGAATAAGGTTTAACAAATTATTGTATACAAATGGGAAAATAATTAAAAGGAAAAATATAAAATAACGAACACAACAAGAACAAAAGTATTTATTTACTTATTTTTAGAGTTAGTTCGAGTGGCACTTTGAATTGTACAATACTACCAATGAACATTTCTTTGTAAAACACTGCTTTGGCCACACGAAGGGGCAATACTTTGATATGATTCACTACATACAATTCTCAGTACTCTTTTGGAACTTTACTGATATACAACTTTGCTAAAACTGTGTTTTAGAGTTTGGTACAGGTCATTCTCCATGTTCAAAACTACCCATTTTCCAGTGTATAAACAACACATATTTTTTCGTGGTTGTGCAAGCAGGTAAATTTTGAAGCTGGATGTAACTGTGTGGTGTTTGTTTCACTCCAAGTCTGGGTAAACGTATGAGATAGCTCTTGATTGTTATTTACGGCATTTACTTTTTGTTTACATTCATGTGACCTTGATCGTCACTTGAATTTATACCAACAGTGTTGCCATATTGATTTTTTTTAAATTTAAGATACGCGTTACAAGGTCTCTTAATGTTATTACAATCTGATCACTTATGTAGAACAATGACTAATTTTATTCTAACTTAATTGATTACGTTTGAAGATTCTTAAACTAAGGTCTTACTCACTAGTTTTGCCTTGTGTTCTAGTAACTTAACTACACTAAACATAACATGTATCACGAACCTTTTGCCTTGTGTTCTAGTAACTTAACTACACTAAACATAACATGTATCACGAACCGCACGATACTCTGCTTTGCTCTATCACTATTTCACTAACTCATAAGTCTTCGTCTTCTTGAGTCTTTTTACTAGGTTTGTGTTGTCCAGGAGCTGGATAGCCTCAATGTTCACATGGCGAAGCAGCCTATGTTCGTGGCTACTGGCTAATTTGGCGATGGTTTGATCAACAGTATCCATTTGAAGATCCCTATGGATGTCTCTGTTTTGGCAGTACCAGTGTGCATCAACAATGTTCCTTAGTGCTTTGTTCTGAAAGCGCTGAATCACTTGATGTTGCTCTTACTGGCACAACTCCAGAGTTGAATGCCATAGGTCCAAACAGGTTTCAATATTGCTATATAAAAGCAGTTGGTTATATGTTGACAATTTGGAGTTTTTTCCAAGTAGCCAGTACGCTTTTTTTCAGTTTGATACCAAGCTCTTCGCGTTTCTTTTTGACATGAACATCCAGCGGAGTCTAGCGTCTAAGGTCATTCCTAAATACTTAGCTAAGTTAGCATAGGGAATCTGGGTCTCGTTGATTCTGATGGGCAGATGTTGCTTCCGTTTGTTAGTAAAGTTTATGTGTACAGACTTATTTTCATTTAACTTGATACGCCAAGTTTTAGTCCAGGTGCTAATTCTATCAATGGAGGTTTGTAATTTCTCAGCAGCCTCTGCATTATCTTTTCGACGGCAATAACTGCGGTATCATCAGTAAATGTTGCTATTGTTTCGTATTCAAGGCTTGAAGTATCACTAGTATATAATAGATAGAGTACCGGACCTAGCACGCTACCTTGTGGCACTCCTGCTTTGATTTCCTTTAGTTCAGAATAGGCATCGTCTTGTTTGATTCTGAAATATCTTTCTGTTATTCTGTAAGTTTTTTTCTTGAATATTATTATTTACAACTAAGATGCGGTGTTTAAAGTGTGATATGCTTGAAGGCAATTCCAATCTTATGATGAGCTGTGACAGCTGTAAACGCGAAATTCACAAGAAATGTTCGGATTTAAGTGCATCGTAATTGAGGGTCATCGAACTTAAGGGTTTTCGAAAACTAAAGTTTTTCTGCGAGGATTGCACAAATGGCTTGCTACAAGTCCTGAGATTATTGAAGGAGGTGGATGATCTTAAAACCAATGTGGTTGAATTAAAAACCAAGCCTGATAATTTGATAAAAAAAAGCCTGATGAGTCTGCAGATACCGTAAATATTGGTCAAATCGACTTTCAAGAAACTCTACTAACTGAAATTCATGAACGTTTCAGACGTTCAAATAACACCTTACCTTTTTATTTTTCCTAAGTCAAACATGATATGCAGGCTGCTACAGATATTTTTAAAAAAACTTTGCAAGCAACCTATTCCTATGTGTTCGGCAATTAGATTCGGCAAGAAGAACAAGCTGGGTTACAGATCACTCAAGGCTGTTCTACCCAGCAATGATGATGTGATAACAGCTTTAAACGACCGCGTGGCGCATTGGTAGAGCCTCAGACTTCCACTAAGCAAGTCCTCGGTTCGAATCCATCGAGATGCGGAATTTTTCCGCAGTCCATTGGATCGGTATCGGGCTCGGTCACCATTCCCCGTTGGAATAGCTCTTCCCGGAAGACTGCTCTATGGGAAAGAGTAACCTGACCACACAAAACACATGCTACATACAATTTACACATGATATGATATCATAATATATATATCATACAATTGGCGGCCGAACATCTCGGGTCGCAGACCCCGGACTCCCGGCCAAACAAGCCATACGCTAAATAAATAAAATAAAACAGCTTTAAGCGGAAGTTCAAATCTGAAGGGTAGCAACATCTACGTTTCAAACGATTTGACACAGAAGCAGAGGAAGTATGACACAAAAATTAAGGGCGAACTGAAAAAAGAGTAGCCAATGGTGAAAGTAATCTTAAGTTGAAGCACATCAACGGCATCCCGAAAATCATTTCAAAAAACTAACTAAATCTCACATTACGACATCCGATTTCTGTATTCTACCAAAATGTTCGCGGCCTTCGAAGTAAATTATAGCTATTAACATATCTAGGAATGTTATGAGTATCATAACTGCCGCAGATGTTTTGAAATCCGAGCTCGTAGAGCGAGGATTTTAAAACATCTGAGGCTGTTATGATCATAACATCCGTGATATGTTCAATAGTTTATCGGTTGCTATATGGTTATGGTTGCCATGTAGGGTAATATTCCATTACCCTACAGATAAGTTATGATCTAGTTACCAGCCCACTTTTGTATATGTAAACAAAGGCTTAATATCCTGAAACCGGTAAAATTTATTATTAGAACATTTCCAAGGTTGCAATTATGATGTTTTGATTTTCACGGAGACTTGGCTGACCGATTGTACACAAAGAATCATTGAAAATGAACAGGTCTATGCAACAAACATTACAGTAGTTGATATACGTTTTCTGAATTTCCCTTGTTTCTAAAGCAGAATCGTGTTGTCCTAACTCTCTCCCCATCGTAATAATAAAATAACGTTGCACGAAATTGCAAAACGTCGGTTAAATCAATTTGACATGCATAACCTGTTCATTTCCAATGATCGTAGGTGTATATTCGACTCTGAACTGAATTTATCCAATTACAATACAAGGTGCGGCGGTGTCCTCATCGCAGTGTAAAATCATATCAACAGCAAATGGGTGCCGTCCACACCAGACTTCGAACAATTATTCATCTCACAATTGTTGAAAATCTAGTCAATAAGATATGTCCATACCAACTGTGTCTCACGGGGCACTTTAATCTTCCAAATGCCGTTAGGAATCACGACAATATCAGTTCATCTGCGGTGCCTAGCAAGTGCCTTCCAAGTGAATCTATTTCCATTGAGATAATTTCCAATAATATTTGCTTTCACAATCTTTTTCAGATTAAGGATAATTTAAACAAAGCCAATTCTTTACTCGATTTAACTATGGTCGAGGATCTGAGCAGCGCTGTTACTCTTGCGAATGATATATTGATTTCATCGGACTTTTACCACCCACCACTTCTGATTGAATTAACATTAACCGAACATTGCAACAGCAATGAACTTCGTTCTAGTGGTTATTATCGCGACATTAAAGCAGTCAATTATATTCTCATTGAGCAACTACTAGATCAGGTCTATTGGGACAAACTGTTTGAGAATAAAACTTTGCATTAAATGGTCAGTGTCGTATACGACATTCTTGCCTGCGTTCCTTTGAAGAGTTCTCATCTAAAAGATTCCCATATGGTACTCTTCATAATTGAAATCTTGTATTATCAGCAAGAAAAGGACTCATCAAAGGTATAAGTCTTTCAATAGTGTCCATCACTATATAGAATTCTCTAGACTCCGACTGAACATTCTTTACCTGGGAATATGAAAGAGTTTTGGCATTTTGTTAATAGTAAAAGGAAAATCAGTGGAATCCCCCCTGAGCTGTCATATAACGCAAAGACAAGTTCTTTAGGACAGGAAGTAGCAAACCTGTTTGCCGAATAGTTTTCATCAGTATATAGTGATGAAGCGAAATATGAACCAGACTGTGCTTTCTCCGATCCCATTTAAAACTTGTCATCATGTATGTTGTCGATTTCCGATGTATATTCGAAGCGGCAAGCGTTGGATCTTTCTAAAGGACCTGGCCCTGACGGTATACCACCAAGCATACTAAAATACTGTAGCTTTAACTTGGCTCGACCTCTATTTTATATTTTTAATCGCTCACTTGCAACGGGAATCTTTCCTGATGTCTGGAAAGTGAGCATTTTGATACCTATATTTAATTCTGGCGATAAGAGCCTGGTGAATAACTATAGGCAATTGGAATTTTGAATTCTATCCCAAAACTGTTTGAATTACTGGTGTGTGACTCTTAGCACCTTCTTTAAAGGGAATTTCGATCAGCAATTCGGGTTTCAGTCCCACAAATCTACTGAAATAAATTTATTGACCTACATCGATTTCCTACTGAACGGTGTGGATCACGGAATACAGGTTGATGCTTTGTATACTGACTTCTCCAAGGCGTTCTACCGTGTTAATCATAACTTTCTTCTGTACAAACTACAGCGGTTGGGGCTGAATGGTTCATTATTAGACTGGTTATACTGCTATCTTCTGGGTAGAAGATATATTGTCAAGGTTCATGGATATCAATCTAAGGAGATAAATGTTTTTATCGATGATATCCAAACATCATTTCATCATTCAAAACTACTTTTATTTGCTGACGATCTTAAGTTTTATTCAGTTGTCTGCGGTGTGGATTGACTTCGAGAGACTTCAGTTGGATCTAAATAGATTGGTCGATTGGTGTTCCTCAAACTGCATAGAACTGAACGCGCCCAAGTGCTTTTAAATATCATTTGGCCGTTCAAGGAATCAAACTTTCAATAGCTACAAAGTCAAACATACTAGTAGGTATTCAAAAAGTGCAGACCATAAAGGACTTGGGGGTGCTCCTGGACTCAACTCTTAACTTTAATTCCCACATTACTAATATAATATCTAAATCTTTTAAAATGCTTGGATTTGTAATGCAACTTCACAAAATCAATTCCATTAAATTACTATATTGCTCACTAATACGCCCCCATCTAGAATATGTTGTTTGTGTATGGTGCCCAAGATATAACATTCATATACAAAAGATTGACAAAATTCAATGCTTCTTCCTCAGGTACATAGCTTTTAAGATGAACTTAACTGATTATGCTTATAGTGATTTGTAGGCAGAATTGAATATCAAAAGTTTATGCTCTCGCCGTAAAGAGAGAGACTTGAAAATGTTTTACTGCTTGCTAAATTCCATTCTTTCGTCCCCTGAGCTTACTGACAGGATCGGTTTACATGTTTCATCTAGACCCACACGTTTGAACAATTCATTTCATATTCCTATATGCCAGACTAATTTTCCTGAGAACTTATTCATCACTAGAGTAGCCAAATTGGCAAATTGTTATTCAGATTGCCTTGATTTTATTTGTGAGCTTTCCATAGTTCTTATGTGCATTGGGACGATGTGGTATTTGATTGTGTTGATTGGGTTCAACTGTAATTTTTAAAACTTATGTCTTGATTGTTTAATTCATAACTTATATGTGATAATAAGTGCGTACATATTTTATTAATTATTGTATTATGCTATATATTGTTAAATGTTGTATTAATTGTTGTATTTTGTTATATTATGCGATGTTAATTCTTTGTCAAAGTTTACTGTAATGAGCGAAAGCGTGTGGAACTATTCTGAAGGAAGGATGCGTTTTACGTCGATTCCAGTGGCGCCGATTCCAGAGGCGTCACATATCGTTTATCGTGGCCGCCGGTCAAACTATTTTATGGATAATTCAGGATTTGTTTAAACGTCATCAATCAATCCCATCAATTAAGGGAAGTATATGTGCGTCGTTTGGTTTTCTCAGCATCAAACCTGCAACGTTGGTACTCTAACGGCCCAAAGCAATCAAACCGTCATTTAAGGAAACCCCTGTTAAAGGAAGCTTCTTTTAAGAACTGGTATTTAAATGTAACTCAGTCAGTATGGTGTATTGAAGTGCAAATCTCAGTGTGTGTTTCAAGTCAGAATCGTTTATTGGCCTGACAACACACTTTAGTTTAACGTCACCCTTTTGATTTAAACGTAATTGATATATGATTTATGTATTGTTTTGTCAAAGTTCACTGATTTATTATGTATAGAATGAAATTCGGGTAAGTACACTCGAGGTTGCATGTTTCGAGTTTACACTCGAAGTTTGCCTTTAAAAGTTGTGTTCAACCCTTGAACAGTAATTTGTTAAGAAACTGAAAAAGGAAAATTGCATTTTATTAGTTGAAGCAATTGCTGTTAGTGAACAAACACGTAAGTATTGTATGGATTGAGTTTTCATGGTGGCGCCCTAATCTTTTTCTAGTATTTCTCTATTTTCATTAACTCGATACAGGACCGAACTTGAGTTCCGTGGATCTCCCCTCCTGCGAGCTGGCTGTGGAGAATCGGAGGTTTTAATACCACTGCCTCCCAACGCAAATTAAGGCTGAGGTAAGTGATGTCTGGTGCAGTCGTAAATTCGAGTTTATTTGATAACAAAATATAAATAACATTAATTATTTTAAGCGAGAATTAAAAGCATTTCTTATACGAAAGTGTTACTACGATGTCAGAGAATTGTGGCACTAGATTGTTTGTATTTTCATATGTTTATTGTGACTTATGTATGTCTAGGTATATTATTTATTATTTATATTATTTACATCCTAGTTATCTCCTGACGTAGCCAATGTTTATTTGTAAACCAAAAAGGCTTTAAAGAAATATTATTATTATTATTAATTTATTTATTTATTTATTTAGAATAAGAATAACAACAGGATACAGTCCCAATTACAGTTATTCATACAAAAAAAAAGAAATGATTTTATATGAGAAGTCAAACAAATTAATGTAGATTATTAAATAATATAATGATTAAGACTAAATTAAGGTTAAAAGTAAGCCATCAATTTACGTCACACAACAAAAACAGAGAACGCAAAAAAATAACAAATGCAATAAATGATATAGAAAAAATAATTAATATACAAACAACATTTTTGTTTATTTGCAAAGCAGTCTTAGTACTCTCTTTAAAGATAATAATGAAATATTAAAGATATCTATATCAGAAGACACATCATCTACTGAGCGGCATATAGTCTTCCAAGTAGTGAATTCTGTCCATAATTTGTACGATGACACGATATTTGTAGAATTGATTGATCTCTAGTTAAGTGTTGTGGAACTCGTATATTAAATAATCCCAACAATTCAGGACAATGTATTTCAGAATTAAAAATTTTATGAACAAAAATCACTTCTTGCTGCTTTCTACGACATTCGAGGGATGGAGCACCGACAAGATTTAATCTTTCAGGATAACTAAATGCAGATTTGCAAATATTCATTTTAAATAAAATAAAATTGATCATTTTCTTTTGCACATTTTCTATTCTTGTTTTGTGACATTGGTAATATGGTGACCACACAATACAACAATACTCCAGTGTGGATCTTACTAACGAATAGTAAAGCAGCAACAGCGCATGCATATCTCTAAAATCATGGCAACTCCTAATTATAAAACCACACATTCTTATTGATCTAGCTATAATGGTATCTATATGTCTATTAAAACTTAAGTTGACGGCAAATAAAATCCCTAAATCCGACACTTCGTAAATTCTGTCAAGAATAGTGTTATGCAAAATATAATTGTAATGAGCAACGGATTTTTTCCTATTAAATGAGATTATGTGACATTTTGAAATATTAAGTTCCATATCATTTAATTTACTCCACTTTTCAAGTTTATCAATATCATTTTGCACTCTTAAATGATCTTGATATTTTGTACTCTAGCGTATAGTTTTACGTCATCTGCAAACAAGAGGCATTTGCAATATTCAAATTCGGTTGCGATGTCATTTATAAACAACAGAAACAAATAAGGACCCAGGTGAGACCCCTGAGGTACACCAGAAGTACAGTGGAAGGGTCTGGATAAGTATCCTTTAATCCTTACTTGAGAGTGCCTACCCGATAAATAACTACGAAACCCACTTATGAGGGGATATCCAAATCCTAAGGACTGTAACTTACTAACTAGAATTGCATGATTGACTCTATCGAATGCCTTTCTAAAGTCTGTATATATGGCATCGACCTGAAAACCAGCTTCTAAAGACTCATGTAAATACTCACTAAATAAAGCAAGGTTCGTGCAGGTTGATTTCCCCTTTGAGAATCCATGTTGTTGTGGAATAATTATATTTTGGTTAGCGGAGAAAGTTTTGTTAAAAGTAGTTTCTCAAAAGTCTTAGCTATAACATTAAGTCCTGATATAGGCCTATAATTCTCAACGTTGTTTCTATCTCCCGCTTTATATATTGGCGTTACAAAACTGTTTTTCCAAAAATCAGGAAAAACTCCACTAATTAATGATAGATTAAACAAACGGGTAATAGGCAAAGTTAAGGTCGGACTACAGCATTTTAGAAGAACAGGATTAATCATATCAGGACCAAACCCCTTGTTAATATCTATAGACGATAACGCATCAAAAACCTCGTATTCGGTAAAAGTTAATGAAGATAAGTAAAAATTTGAATTACCAGAAGAAAAAAGTGCAGGTTGATGATTATAGGTGTGCACTGTGTAAACTGAGGCAAAGAAATCTGCAAATAAGTTTGCTATTGCATGAGCATCAGTAGCATTTATACCATTAAATATCATTTTATTTGGAATCGCTGGTTTAATACGTTTCCCATTCACAAAACTCCAGAAAGACTTCGGATTGTTATTCTTTAGGTTTTCCTGGGTATTGAAAAGTAATCTATTATAATCAGATTCAATGGATGCTTTACACAATCTGTGACATTCCTTAAATAAGTTATAATTACGTGAGCGAGTTGCGATATTATTCGTTTTATACGCTTTATACAACTTAGACTTTCGCTGTATCAGATTTATTGTTGCTTTGCTAAACCAAATCGGAAATGTATTTGGTAAATTATAATGTTTTGGTACATAAGCTTCAATTGCATGGAAGATTATATCATAAAAACTACTGATCGACTCGTTTATATCTATGCTATCACTAAATATAACAGACCAATTAACTATTTCGAAGTAATCGTTTAATAAATCGTAATTAGCAGACTTAAAGTTATAATCCCAAGTTATTTTATTGCGCAGACAATTTTCATCTTTATAGTTGATATTTATTAGCAATGGAGGGTGGTGGCTGTCAATATTGGTAAGGGCAAAGTCGGAGGCTTCAATTGTAATATTCGAAACATTTGAAAAAACTAAATCTAAAACTACATTGTTTGCATTTAAAATATTATTCAGCTGTTTACAATTTAAATAATTATACGTGTCTACCAGCAAATCTGATTTTCCATTCGATTCACCCTTTGCTATAATTAATTCCTCATGTGACGAAATCCACGAGGACGGCAAATTGTAATCCCCCACAACGAAAACATGAGATGCAGGAAAGCGATCTGTTATGAACTCGACCGAGCGAACGTGAGATTCAAATTTGTCAATACCTGAGTTTGGTGGTAGATAAACTACACCAAAAATAATCGAGAGTTTTTTATTTGGACAAACTTCCACCCACACTTCTTCATTTCCACGCATTGGTACTTCGATTAGCGAAGAGCCAATATTTGAGTTGACTGCAGCAAGCACACACCGAATCGTAGTTTATCACTTGAGTTCACAGACCTGTCGCAGCGATAAACGTTAAATTTGTTTATATCAAATAATTCACCATCCTTGAATCCGCAAACAGAACAATGTCGATCTCATGATTTAATAAATTTAAGTAAAAATCGGTGGATTTTGTTCGTAGTCCTCGAACATTTTGGTAATACACAACACACGATTTACATGGATTACAACGTAATTTTTCCGCACTATGAATTAGTTTTTTTCTTCAGTACCTGCCGATACTTTTTCCACTATAGTTGGAACTTTATTTATAAATCTAATAGTTTTGTTTGTCGCACTTTCCTCGATTAATTTATTTAACCGATTTTTTATCGTCTTGAAGTAATCCCTTTGCTTTTGAGTTTGATCCGTGGAAATCTTCACAGTTTTGTTACGCATTTTTGCTTTACTTTTAAGTACCTCTACAGCAGACATTTTGTTGTTAAGAATTACTTTCACCGGCCTCGTATTTCCCTTTTTGAATTTTCCCAGTCTGTATACCTTTGCTGTTTCTACAACAATATTATCGAGTCCGACGTCAGTAAGTAACTCTTTTCACAGTTTTGAACAGCAAGAAGAAAAAAAAAGCAATCAGCTTATTTCCTTGAATTATTTTTATCCCTCCTTCAAACGGTTATAGCAATTGCTTTTTTATTTAACTGCTTGAGAAAATAATTTACGTCTACTTTTTCCGAAGCTGGCTTCTTGCACATTCGCAGTGTTCCTTATTTGCGGGATGGAAATGTCTGCGGTGTTTTCCGTATCCTTTGCGAATTTTCTACGTGGGACCATTGTCGGTTTCTTTATATCGAGCGCTTTGCTGGTTTAAGGGATTTTACGTTTTCCAGTAGCTCTAATATGATCTTCAGTTTTAATGCGATAGTAACGTTTTAAAATCGTGATAACGAATGATTCAAATTATATTATTAAACTTCTTGCCTCAAATCTAATAACTTTAATAATCTTTTTGCCTTGTGTTTTACAAAGCACGGAAGTCCAAATTATTAGAAAATCAAACGCCTAATTATTTTGAGAATGAACTACAAAGAGATTAAAGATACGAGACATACAAATTTAACTTAAAAAAGTAATGATGTTTCACTTTGTAGGACTTTATTGAACGTGTCAGGTCATTTTGGTATTTTAAATAGCCACCTAGGCTTTAGGGCAGCGTGCCCGTATGCTAAACCCTTTTAGTTACTTATTTGGCTCCATCGCCTAATTCCAGAATCATGATTTTGCACATATTTGGCCCCAAACGCAGCATTTCTCGTCGGTTGGAGCGCCCCTCTGATGGCGCTTTGGCAGCCGAGCGCTATCGCTTGCAAGAATTCCGAATCTTCTAGAAAACACGCCGTTGCGGCGTGCTACCATTGTCGCCGGCATTAATTTGTTTCATCTTATCGCCTCACGATTGGCTGCCGAGGTATAGTCACGTGGGGACGCGACCGATGTGACATGTGGCAGCGCTTCCCTCTGGGCAGTTGATCGCAGCCCGTTGCAAAGAGCGTTCGTGTGGTGGTTGTGTGTGAGTTCCGAATTGTTTTCGGCGTAGCGTGGGTGCATCCTGAGCCCAGTTCCTTCTCCCGTAAGTAAGGGATCGTGCCCCTTCATCTCGGCATTCGAGGATCTGTCCCGCAGAACGAAAGTGGCCCATTTTTCGTCGTCCAGTTGTACGCGTCCTGACGCGTCTCACGTCGCCAGTATGGCGGATGCCCACTCATCACTATAGCCGTCGAACATCGAATGTACCTGCCACCTAAGACTGCAGCCTGTCGCAACTCAACTGTACCAGGCTCCCCAACCGCCTACGTATTAAGGTATGTGTCTTTGAACTGATTACCGCTGTGAACGCGAGTGTACCTGTCCCGCGGAGAGCATTAAGCCCCGCGTACGAGCTGTTTTGGGACGCCGCGAGCGAGCCCGTCACGTCTCTTGTGCCTACAGGCACTGTCGTCATATATGTGCGTTCATTCCAAATTACAGACTGTCTATTTTACAAGGGCTTGCCTTACTGTTTACTGCATAAGGCGTCGCGCCCGCATGCTGTGCGTTCATTCCCAAATTACAGACTGTCTATTTTACAAGGGCTTGCATTACTGTTTGCTGCATAAGGCGTCGCGCCCGCATATTTGTGGGTTCATTCCAAATTACAGACTGTCTATGTTACAAGTGCTACTTTGTTCATTACTGTACGTTGCATAAGGCTTCGCGCCCACATGTTGCGCATTCATTCCGAACTTTAGGTTGTATCTTTGCACGAGCTTGCGCCTAGTGCTACCTTGTTTATTCTGAACATCTGTCGCTAGGTTTAGAGCGCGCGCCAGCTGGTGTTTTCTTAGATATAATCTATTTATAGATATAGGGCTACGCACTCCGCTGCCCCATTGTAACCCGTGATTCAATATATGATTTGTTAGTTAAGGGAACTATTGTTTTGTTTCGACTTGTGCATGTTCTGTTTCAGATAAGCCCCCCCCCCCCCTTCAGTGTAATGATTATTGTGCGACGGGACGAGGGAGCTTTGAGCGTACAGGTGGGTGAGACAGCTGCGTAGTCGCGGTCGGATCGGCACCTAATTACAATCTTTGCATAAGGCAATCCCGAAATTGTTATTTGACCTTGCAACTCTTGAGTAATCCTATCGACGGAGTATTTTGCGTGCTTCGCTCCCGTCTAACCGTCCAGGCCCGGTTAGTCGGGTTAAGACAGGCTTGGTGGCGCCCTCATAATTTTGACATACCCTATATATATATGCCGCAACACGCTTGCCCAGAACGTATCGTGTGACTCACGCCCGACTCCCTGAGCGTTCCAGCCGTGGCCTTTAGCCTATTTTTAGCCGATCTCAGGGCAAGTGTGCCAGTTTTTCAGGACTGATTCCGTGGTGCGATGCTCACCTTGGGTGGGTGTCGTAAAGTTCTTTTAATACCGTAACAAACTAGCCTATTTTATGACAGCGGAATCGAAGCGGGCGGTGTAGCATGTGTTAAGGTTGGTAGTAAGTAGGTTGGTAGCAAGGGAGAAGCCAAGCTTAGCATGAAGATGGATATTGTTGTAAACATACATAAATGTAGGTGTGAAGTTATTTACATAATACGAGGAGCGTTCAAATATGAATTATAATTTGCATTGGCACCAAAAGACATGCACAGTTGTATACATTAATTAATGCTCTGGAACAAGTCCTAACTTCATTTACGAGTTAAGTCGTCACAATTCATTTTCGTTCAATTCTCAAGCATGAGTGAAGTGGGAGTGTATTTAAGCGTCGAACAACGCATTATTAGTAAATTTCTTATCAACGGAGATATCAAACCGTAAGAAATTTGTGTAAGAGTTAAAATACAGTTTGATGCGCAATCACTATCAGACATAAGCGTTTACAAAAGGAGTAAAGCGTTTAAAGATCGTTGCAAAGGTGCCGAGAATGAACCGCATTCTCGCCGTCCAAAAACATTGACAACAGAAGAGAATGCTGACAGAGTAAAATGCATTTATTTGAAACGATCGTCAAATTGAGGAATATTCGTTCTGCATTAAATATCAGTAGGGGTCACTTGAAAAAAAAACGCGAGTTCTTTGCCTGTGTCTTACAGGATAATGTTCAACCCCATTTCACTATTCACACGCTGACTAAGATTCAAAAATTGAAATGGACGATGTTGCCCCATTACCATACATTTCGGACCTTGCTGTATCAGTTGATATTCGTTGACAATGTTTACAAGCAGTTCAGACAACTCGGATGAAGAGTTATTAGAGTTCTTAATAGTAGCTACTGAAAGAGGTACTAGCAGTAAACGAAAACGTATACGAAGACATGACATTCCATCTACCAGATATTCGGATAGAGAGTTCCACACGTTATTCAAAGAACTTCTGAAAGATGAAAACAATTCTTTTGAATATTTTCGCATGTCAGTAGATAAATTCAATCAAACTATTAAATTTGATAAAGGACGAGATACGAAAAAGCGATACAAATTTCCAAAAAGCCGTTTCTCCTGAAGAAAGGCTTGCTGTAACCTTAAGGAAGGTGTGTTGTAAAATACAAGCTAACAAACTTCTAAACTCAGCTAATATATTTTTTTTAATATAAAATAGAAGCCGCGTAGCGCAGTTGGATAAGCGCCAGGCTTGCATTAAGCAAGTCCTCGATTCGAATCCCGCGGGGTCGGCGTTTTTCCGTAGCCTTGGCGATTGGAATCGGGCTCGGTGAGGCCATTCACAGTTGGGCACCAAATTAACTGTGCTCTACTCAGAACCACAGACCTAAGAGATAGAGTAACGAGGTCAACACATCACCAAGACACACACCTCACACAATGGTTGCTGCGCAAGCACCAAAGACGCGCTTCAACTCTGTATCCCGAAGCAAGTTGAGCATTGTACCGCCAGATGCCAGCGCATAAAGCACCAGCCTCTACACCGCAAGCTAAATGAGGTTACAGATAATTCATAAATACATACATACATTAAATATAAATGTTTACAACTGTTCAAAAATGTAATCTGAGAATTCAGTTGGCGCAGTAATAATGGTAGAGAATGAAGGAGTTGTTAGTGGGGACAATGCAGGAGTCGAGGTGTAAGAAGGGGTTGTTATTGGGACGAAGATGTACTGGGGGTAATCTTTTGAATTTGTCAGTTCCTAATGTTGTATTTCTGCAGCAGCAATAACTAAAGAGTTGCATTTTCGTTTGCGCTTGCAGAGTGGGGGGAAATTCCTTTAGGGTATTGTACATTGCTAAAAATAGTTGCTTTAATGAATCACATACTTCATTTTCCTTTTTTTTCTTAATCCTTTCCTTCTTTTTGAAATAGGCAGCCAGAAGTGATGTTTCATCCTTTCGTTGCCTTTTCCGGAAAGGCTTGATAGGTTCGGCTGTCACTTCTTCTTCCACATCACCTTCCTCTTCTGCTTTGCCTTCTTTCTCTTCCGCATGAAAGTTGTCGTCAGTTGATTCAACGCCTTCTACTTGAGATTGGTCGACATTCTCATCCAGCCTTGTATCGACATTAATGATGGTGCTAAAAGCTAAAAAATATTTTTAATTGTCTTACAGTAAACAGCGATTCTGAGCAAGGTATACATTTGACATTTGATAAGTACAAGGCTATTAAAATATTGGATTATGTTTTAACAATTAATGTCAAATAACCAAGCATAATCGAGTGACAAAATTGATAATTTACTCTCATTGCTCACATTCTATCCTGTAAATAAGGTTTTAAGAATTGTAGAATATCGACGTATTTGTATCTTTTAATTTTGGAACTCCCACCATCTCCACTTGTGGGTTTGTCCTCCTTTAAAAATTTTCGATAGGAATCTGTAATATTCCTCCATTTTCTCTTGCATACATCACCTACAGACAAATTTATTATTTACAGATACCTAGCAACAGGCGATTCCTTTAACACTATAGCATTTAATTATCGATGAGGCCACTGGACTGTTCACCAAACCGTGCATCAAGTTTGTCGCTCGATCAGTAATATTTTAAAACCAATAGTAATACCCGCACCAACAACAGATATTTGGAAAGCTGCTGCAGAAGGATTAAAAAATGAGTGGAATTTTCCTCATTGCATTGGGGCAATTGATGCAAACATGTTACTATACAATGTCCCAAAGTGAGTGGTTCGTTATACTTCAACTTTAAAAAACATTTTTAATTGTACTCATGGAGATCACAGGCCCGACTACAAATGTATTTCTGTTGATATCGGAGCTTATGACAAAAGCAGCGATGAGGCATTTTTTCTAACAGTGTCATGTGCAAATCACTTAATAAAGATGAATTAAATATACCCAAAGACGATGCTGTTGCCAATAGCGAAATAAAAGCTCCATACGTCATAGTAAGAGATGAGGCGTTTCCTTTAAAAACTTATTTATTGCGACCATATCGTTCCATACAATTAGATTCCATCGATAAGAAGGTATTTAATTATAGGCTATCTAGGGCTCGTCGTATAGTCGAAAATTCGTTGGAATATTGGCACAAAAATGGCGAAGTATACAGTCAGTTCCCAAAAATGTGGATATGGTGATAATGGCAACATGTTGCGTTCATAACTTTTTAATTGACGGTAAAACACCGCATCATTTGGACGACACTCCATTGCAGAAAGAAACACTACAACCTATCCAAACAAGGGAGCAACTCGTCTGCAGTTGCATTTAATATCAGAGACAGTTTTAAAAATTATTTTAATTCACCTGAAGGGGAACTCTCATACCAACTACAGATGGTACATAATAACTTAAATTAACAGATTGAGGATACATATTATTCTTACTACAAATATTTATAACCAATAGTTTAGGAAATTACCAATGTGACACTTTGTTATGTACTATATGTTGTTTAATAAAGCTTGAACCTTTGAATTATGTTTTACGTGTTTTGATATTTTAAAGCTACTTTTAAACAAAATGGCGAAGTTGGCTCATCGTTGGAAAGCTCTTTTATTGTAGTTTCAACTGTTTAATGAAAATCATATAATTCGGCTATAAGGAATTTTTAGAGTTCAATGGCATTTGTTTTGAATTTCATGTTAGTGGTGTTGCATATCCATAGCATACTTCAAGAAAATATTATTTTCCTCATATGTTAGTTTAATCATGCTATTATAAAGCATTTCGAATATGTAAAGATATATAGGGTGTTCAATTAAATAATCTAAAGTCACGTATCAGTACGCAAAAATAGGAGGCCGTGATTTAGGCTGGCGTTTTAAACAAAAGAAGTGTTTTTGATATCTCTGTTATTAACGAAGTTACAAATTATATTATTGGTACAAAAAAATAGAACAATTTTTAAATCCATTAACCATGAATTTTTACTATTTTAGGTGGTTAAACGGCCTCAACTGCCATGTGAATACTACAAACCTGACATAATATATCATATCCAATTTCAATATCAAAAGCTACAATACATTTTTAAAACTAGATAAATGTGCAGTTTTCTGAATAGTTATGCCGTTTTCTAAGCAAGAAATAATTCTGTCTTTTGAAACTTAACTCTTCCTCATTGCCCGTGACGTTTAAAAATAAATAATTTTCAATTTATTCACATCTCAGTTGCCATTTAACAAATCAGATTGACATAGCTTAACACGTTGTCCTACTTTTTTTGTAACAAAGGTACCTATTTTTGATAGACCTTGCATTTACTTAACTTAACAGTAATTAATTTTTTAATGACTGCTGAAATGAGAAATATTAAATATTAAATACTTACTTCTTACATTTAATTTTGTTGCAATTTCTCGCCATATTTGCTTTTTTATTTTAGGGTTTAAATAAGCTGGGAGCTTAAATCATAAAACTCTTTTTGTTCAGAAACAAATTGAATATTAAGTTGCTTTTCTATTGAACGTCTGAACACACTTGTTGTACGCACTGCACTGAAAAGTGTCGTTTCACTCGATATTGTTGCTCTGTCTTTGTCGAATCGGGCGGTTTGTTGACAAAAATCGGTCCCAAATCGTTGAAAACCGCACAGACGGCGAGTCGGCGGCTCACCGGAATGTTACCGCTTTTGCACTGGAAGTTACCCTAAATAATCACATTTAAATCTATGCTGAGTGATTTATGCCGGACCGCTACCGCCATTCTAAATCGACCTTTAATGACGTCACAAAAACAAGTTTGAAAGAACCATGGCCTGCTGAATTGTGTGACAAACGTCACTTTAGACGGCTTGGGCGTATGTGAACTTTTGCAATTCTCCGAAGAGCGCTGCATACCCACTAGCGGTAGAGTCCCTGTATATAGTAAAGGTAAAGGCATGCGCAGTAATCTAAAATGAAAATTTAAACGGTGGCTATGGCAATGACAATTAAATGACGTCTACTGTGAAACTTGATTGTCAAAATATTCAGCGTAAGTAAAATGACAGGCTCTTACATCTTTGGACGTAAAAATTGTTTAGAACAAGAATTTGTTTTAAAAGATCCCAAAAAATGCTGTGCAAAAATACGCGACGCTCAACTGAATTTCCACCGATGGTTACAGAATATGCGAAGTATATTTTGATAGAAGTCAAACGGAAAATCGATTAGGCGTAAAAAAGAAATTGAGGTAATCTACTTCTACTTTATTAACCTACAATATAACTTCCATCGTTTGTAATGTAAGTTTAAATAATCATCGTCCACTTCACGGATTAGGCCACCAGGCCTGTTCCAACTCAATATTTCATCTCATTCTAGGTTACTCGTCAAAAACTAATGCCCTCCGAAACTGCGACACAAGAAATCGGCATCCAAACTGATCCAATATCCACTGATGAAGTGACACATCTTCCGCATACCGTGAAAATTCGTAGACAAAAGTAATTGGATATTTGTTTGCTCTTTGAGGATATTTTTGGTAAAGCTCCGAATATAACACGCGTATGTATTGCAAGCAGTACACGTGGAACATCATATTGCGATAACGAAGCTGCTTCTTTATCGAGAGAAGTTCACTGCTGTAGTAGGGCGGAGGTATGTTATTAACTATGTCGAATAAGTAGACGAATTATATTTTATTTCTAGAATACCGCAGCAGTTATAACTGATATCAAAGAGCATATAACATGTTATATGTTCTTTGCTTATATATATAAAGAAAAGTCCCGACGCACTCACTGACTCATCAACCCCCCCCCCCCCCCCGCAAACCCTTGAACCTAGAAAACTGAAATTTTGCACAGAGGTTTCCTTTATGATGTATAACTACAAGGAACAAGGAAGGATATTTCGAAATTCAACCCCTAAAGGGGTAAAATGGGGGTTCGAATTTTGTATGAAAAAATAATATTAAATAGACATTTCGACTTGAAATTTCAACAGTATTGTGTTATTTGCTCAATTTCCTGTTAATTTTCTCGTTTATTTACTTAGCTACATTATTTACGTTCACAGTTTAATTTGTTGACTAATTTATTCGTTTTTATTGTTTACAATTTGGTGTTGTTAAGATGCCAAGCTGTTCTTCATATAATAGGTGTTGTATTTCAACGTACAAATATACCACTTGGGGAAGATCTTACCATGAATTTCTATCAAATCAAGATTTACGAAGGAAATGGTTTGAAAGCTTAAATTTAAATTATGGTACTGATTCTCAAACAAAGTACCTGTTTAACAACTTCTATTTTATATCTTTATTTAAATACAGATAAACAACGAAAACCGCAAGAAAGTGCTGTTTTTTGTAGCTTGCACCTTACAGAAAGTTGTTTCCGAGTAACTTTCTCTGGGCGAAGACTATTAAAGCACACTGCAGTGCCCGCACTTACATTGGTATGTTTTTAACTACTACATTTACAGATAGGTAACCCATAAAACCGATAACTAACTTTTGTATGTTTAATTCTAAAAAGTGTATTACATATAAACTTACAGCCTTACAATAGCATACAAAATAAAATTACCACGTATAATATACTTATCGGAATATCACATTCTATTTTAGAGTGCATTTGTGAGCTATCTAAATAATAAAATAGTTGAAACCTAATCATTGCCTGAAATAGTATATTGTATGTTAAGAGCTGAAAGTGCATTCTTGCCGCTTGCGCATGGATATTGCTGGTTGAGGCAAAGCCGAAACCAGCAATCATGCAAAAGCGGCAAGCGCACTTTTAGCTCGAAATACACATACTATTTTTTCGACGACTGAACATATTATTAATGCAAAATATCATATTTCGTTTTATTGCAAATATTAATTGACAATCAAGTTAACATTACCCGCGCAGTCTATTAGACATCTGACGCGATTATTTCGACAAATGACGGGCATTGTCAAGGAAACCTTCGGACGTGGCTACCTATTTTGTTCACGCGGAAACCCAAAACGCTCGGCGAGCGACAAAGTAATGAAAACGCAGGCTCAGCGGCAAATGTCAACTTTCTGTTTTCAAATGACAGTGAGAAAAATCTACTTTCGACGTCAGTCGTCGAAAAATATTCTGTCTTCAACCCAAACTTCTGATTTAATTGAATATAATGTGAATGATGTTAAGTATACTTACTACCAGGACAAGGTTAAGTAATAACTGGTTCTTGATTTTCTAGTACGAGTACCTATTACAGACAGCTGACAAAGTCACCCAGGTAAACACTATTGCTCAAGAAGAAATTGAAGAGTACAAAAACCAACTTAAATCATAAGAGTTAAAATTAAAAAACTGACAGAACAAGATCAACTGAAAACCATTGAATTGCAAGATATGAAAGAAAAACTTGTTAATTTTGAATGTAAGACAATAATACACATTAAAAAAGATGCAAATAACAGTAATCCTTATGCCAGATTTTTGCTTGAACAAATCACAATTTATGGTAAACAAAAGTCGAGATTTTCTGAAATGACTGTGCGTAACTGTATTATGTAGAGAACATCTTCACTTAAGGAATATGAATACTGCAGATCCACATTGTTAAAACTACCTAGTAGACGAACTCTTCAGCGTTACATTGGCAGCAACAAAGAAGTGTCGCAGCTTATAAAGTCTAGAATTACAGTGAAAGCTTAATTCCCTGCAACCAATTGAAAGAATCTGTAGTTTAGTAATCGATTACATGTTCATAAAAAAAAATTACATTACAGCCGAACTGAACATACATTTTATGGTTAGGACACATATAAATCTTTCGTAGCTATCACTTATCAGCCAAAAACCTGTACTTGCGAATAAAATGTTATGTTTTGTTATACATGGTTTATCCACAAAATTTACTATACCTGCAGCGTACTACTTTTATACTACTTTTATCGAACAATGAAAAACACAGAATTTTACAGTTTAACACTAAATGTTCTACGTCAATTACATGAATATGGCTTCGTAGTATTACGTATAGTAACGGATAACCATAAGTCAAATGTAGCTTTGTTTAAGACACTTATTGGCAATAAACTGTCAACACGTGTGAAACATCTAGTACAGCCCAGTATTCCTCTATTTCTTAGTTTTGACTATTGTCATGCTATAAAAAATGCCAGAAATATATTTCTTGGTCGTAATATACAAGCAGAAGATGGAACAAATTCTTCAGATTATTTAAAACATCTTTACAAGCTACAAAGAAATTTGATTGTGAAGACAGTTGAATTCTTAACTCTGAAACATCTCTACCCAAGCAACTTTGAAAAGATGAATGTACGAAGAGCAGTAGAATTGTTTTTGCCGGCAGTAAGTCCTGCAATAAAATATTTGAGCCAGTACTAAGCCTCAGTATATAATTTTTCGAACTTTGGAGCTACTACTCGGTATATGGAAATGATGTATACTTTTTTCCAACTGCATGATGTTAGTGATAAAGTTGAGTATTTTAAACAATCAGATAAAAAATGCGTACCCTATGCCGATATTAATGTAGAACGACTTGTGTGGCTAACAGAAATTGTAACGTTTCTCTCAGCGCGAACGCGATTTTGTAATTAAATATTAATTCGAGCGTTCTCCCTGGCGTAATTCACGTTATAAATCGGAGCGCTACATCTTTAGTCCGCGTGGAAGACGATAAGCTACGTCATCGCGGACAGACGCAGGGATTTCTCCGCGCACCTGAAGCAAGAGTCCTCTCCACCGAGTAGATCCAACGCTAGTTTAAAACAAAACGTCCTGAGAATTTTCCGAGAATTTTACCTGTTCCTTCTCCTTCACCTAGTCTTGCTAGGAGTGTTCCGAATTGTGCGCTTCCAGCAAGAAGCATGTCTAACCTGTAAACCACCACCTTTGTTCCGTCTTGCTAGGAGGGTTCCGAATCGTGTGCTATCCGGCAAGGAGATTCCGCTGAAACTCCCACAGATCTTATCCATCAAACTACCTCTAGTATTTCCCCAGGCCCCGCGAACCCGAGAAACTAATTCGCTCTAGCCCAAACGCCGTACTAATTTACTAATTACGACCTGGGGGACGTAACACGAGAGCGGCCCGAAGTTTCCCTTAGAAAGTCCACCTTGTAGGTGGCCGCAACGAAAGTACGGCATCCAGGCGAGGCTACATTATTAATTTCGCCAATCCTATTTTCGGGGCCTTTTTACGTCGCATTTCAACGCCAAGACGGGGCCCAAAATTCACATTTTCCCGGAAAATCGCCAACCACGAGGCCCGAGTCTAACTTTAATTGCAATACAGCTTACCTGGGGTTTCAAGATCCCGGAGGAGAAAAACTGCTATCCTCGGCCCGGTTGCTCACGAGGTCACCATATTTCACACATCTGCAGACCACGATAACGCCGATAAATACGAGGTATGCACGTTATCAAATATTATTTTGCCCGCACTTTCGCAAGTTTAAAAGTTCAGATTCGAGATTCGTATGTACATGCCGCTGTTAATGGCGGTTTAACTAATCATCTGACATTGCAGTTTTCAAGATAGTCGATTTACCTACGAGTCAAGGGACCTACTCGCTACATAATCTGGTTCATAAATAGCTGACAGTGCCCGAATCCCAGCGAGCGAGACCCACTACCAGAAGAGAACGATTCGAGTTATAAACGTTATTATAATTTGTTTTCTGATTTTGAATACAATGTAATTTGACTTGTAAATAGTTAAAACTTATTATATGCTTAGAAAAGTTATTCTCTTTTCTTTTCTTAGGTAACAAGCTTGAGACTAATAAGTGATACTTTGGCTTTTTCTGAGCTACCCAGGGGGCGGTTTCACCCCGGCGATCGTAACACACATTTTAATTAAACTAAATTAAATTAAAATAACCAGATCAGGCTACAAAGTATTTCCAGCGTATATCGACTCAATTCAAGAATATTCCAAAATCAATGGTTTAAAAGGACTGACCAAAGAAACGACAGAAGCATTCAAGTTTACTGCTCAAAGTACTTGCCAATGTGTTCGCTATTTACTAGAAGAAGTTGGATTTTATTATGTTCTAACACGATGCTTCAGTTCAGATGCCATCGAGTCTATGTTTAGTACCGTGCGTATGAGAGGAGGCTATCAAGATGCGACTGATGCTCAAGCCGCACACAATGCCATTAAAAAAATAGTGCATGCGGGCTGGTAAAAACATCATATTCGGCAAATGTATTTGCTGACTGCAGCTATAATAGTACCGCTGGTCACATTACAGAGGAATGCATTGAAGCACCTGAGTATAAGCTCGATCTGCCTGAAAATATTAAAGAAGCAATATATTAACTTAAAAATGTGTCATCACGCCTCGAATATGGAATTGTTTCTGCTTCAGTGGCATTTTTGTTAACCGTAATGTTTGCTTAGAATCTCTTTTAACCACTTCTTCTTCAAATCCATTGTTAGCTCTTATAGGTATTTATTTATTTATTTGGGTAAATAACAGGTTGACACGCAAAAGCATCAACCCAATTACAATTTACCACTACATACATTTATAACGATAATATTACATTGATAGTCATGCCATTCAATGAAAAAAGCACAAGTTTGATACCAATGACAAGTGAAAGCAATACAATATACATGAGTAGTAATAATAAATATTAAAAACTAAAACATGTAGGAGAGGAATGCAGGAGAAGTTAAAAGCACATGTGATATTGCTTGCAGTAACAATATGAAGAGACTCAAGATGCCGTGGAAATTAAATGCAACGCACCAGCGTGTAGGCTGGTATACAAGGTATACACGGGAGCGTTGAAATACCCTACTAGAAAATTTACAGCTTTAATAAATCAATTCATCTAATTTTAATAATTTAGTATTTACCTGGACAATGCAATCCATCTAAAATTATTACTACGCTACTTCTTGAACCACTTGCCTCATCGGAGTTTTTAATTTGTATGGATCACAGAGATAAAATCTCTATGATAATCCTTGATAAGTTACTCAACCCAATTCTAGCAAACATAGGAGCTACACGGACAAATTCAGTAACTACGAATTCTTGGAGTTCAAAACCTCTCTCAAGAAAAATATTAAAACTGTAAATCTCTGAAATGTACGTACACGATACTACACCTAGATTATACGATTCATATTTATATTAAAGTCAAGACAATAGGTCCTGTACTGCATGTTCAAAAATAATTGTTAAAAATCTGGTAGGATACAAGCACACAACTTTCTTTTACAGTGATTTTATAATTAACCAAAAATTAGATTTTTAGTTTTGTGCATTTGTCAAAAATTTTCAAAAATTACAAATTCTACAGAAACCGTACAAAATAGAGCGTTAGCTAAAGAGACAAATTTTCTCTAAAATTTTAAGCTGAATTCAAAAATGTAATAATATACCAGGTGTTCTATTTAATATAGGAGTTAATAAAAAAATACAAAAGGGATCCATTTTAGAGGTATTCAACTGGAACATTACATATCTCACATCAATACACATTAAAAATGTAATAAAAATGTGAAGTTATTGAACAAATCGAAAAAACTGAAAAGTCTCAAGAGTAAACACCATACTTTCAGTTATGCGATTTTCATCAAAAGCTTGCTGTCGCATCTAGATAGTACACAAAACTTATATATGATGTTTCAACGCCATATCTCTTTTCATTTTTGAGATATTCTGTTCAAAACAGACAAACAGACAGATGAACAAAAACATGTTTTTGGGTTCAGGGGACTCTAAGTCTGAAAATCTGTAGAAAACTCAATTTCTAATTATTGGGGTTAATCGAATACTTCCTTTATTGTAAAAAGAGGTAAAACACGTATTATGCTTGACACCAACTGTCATTTAAATGTCATCGTGGGTATGTGGCGCCAAAAGGGCGAAAATTCGCATTTTCTCAGAAATGGAAACAATGAATTTCAAAAAAATGCCGAGGCTGTATAAAGTGACTTTTGTCACACAATTCAGCAGGCAGTGGAAAAAACTTTCAAGCTTGGTTGTCACACTATACGTCGAGTTTGATCAAACATTGAGGTTAATTGGGTATTTTTGTAGTTGTGCCCAATTGAGGTTGCGTTATGTTGTGTACATTTATTCTTCTGTAGTTTTTGTTCAAAAAGACATTTTTATTTGAAAAATTAATAAGAAAAAACAATAGAATTGTTATCGCCAACAAGGTTAACTGTATTAACGCAAAAAGCGAAGCAGAAGGAACAAGGAAGTTATGGTTGAAACATTGGTTATTAAAACGAAATGATGGCCTTGGCCGATGGTTACTAGCCATGTTAAGAAATTAATTACTATTGTTAATTAAATATACGAACACGAAGTTACGACGTTGAACACGCAGCTTAAACCTTAGAATTCAACAATGCGAAACGTAAGTATTCGAGGTTATATTTTACTAATGAAGTTCAATGTTCCCGTATATTTTGCGCCTTTTTGTTCAATACAAATTTTAACCAATCAGAAAAGAATTCGCACCAAAAAGTCTGATAGGAAATAGAAACTCCTCTAAAATTAAAAAAGTTTGACCAAACTACAGCAGTAACGTCATTTTAAGTCATTAAAGCAGACTGATCGGTTTAGTTTGTCAAACTAACTGATGGTGTGACATAGACCTAAGTGTAAACATTAATTATGCCACAAGCGGAGCCAATAAAGAAGACGAGTCAAATACAATCTGATTATGTACGAGTTTCATATAAAATATAAAACTTTATGTTCGACTGCCGTGCAGAAGATTTTCCTGACCTACGATAACATTTTTATTTAACAGATTAGCAAATTGAAGTTGCCATTGAAATATTTGATAGTTTCAAAGTGTGCTTTTTCTAAGGTTAACTGCGTTATTAATACCAAGAATCACTATTACCGTGAGGTATTAGAATGAATTCCTCTTTGTTATTTGTGAAGTTTTCGTTAAAGTAATCGACTTTGTTACGGTATGAAACTGTTTTTACCACACCTCGGGGTACAAGAGTGACACCAAACTTATCACGTCCGGGAAACGTCACCACTTGCCCTAGGATTCTCTAGAACAGACTAATAGCCACGGCTGAATACGCTCAGGGAGATGGGCGTGGTTCTGGGACGCAGTAAGGACAAGCGTGACGACATATACAGAGTGTTACAAAATAATAGGACGCCACGGGTTCCGGAATTTGAGCCTACGTCTGACAGAAACCCCCAAAACCAAACGGGGTAGAGTATGAGTGCAGCCTTGGGACTCCTTGGAACCGGCAGCTGGAGCGTTCGAACCTACCTTAACACTCGCAAATTGGTCCAGGATCCGCTTTACACCAATATTACACCAGCCGCCCATCGGGCGACGACACTACAGATTGCTTACACTGAAACTCAACATGCAACACACAGAAAATACAGCGGAAGAGTTTGACAAATAGGTTTATTGTTCTTCAAACACATACGGTATACAAATAACGTACACAAACATTAGTCAGTTCGCATTGCGTAACGAAAAAGGGGGTGTGAAAAACAAACATTAGTTAGTACACAAATATGATGCGCTTGCATATGGCACTACATTGAAAATCTATTCGCACTGCATAATGAAAAAGGGGTAATGTAACAAACGTTATGTAGTGCACAAATATGATAACAGACATTAGTTAATACGCCAATGTGATGCGCTTTCATATGGCACTGTACATTGAGAATCTATTCGCACTGCATAATGAAAAAGGGGTGAAGTAACAAACGTTAGGTAGTGCACATATGATTAGCGCTGAAAGCTTACGTCTAGTACAGGGTGGCCGGATAAGAATGCAAAGTGCTGTATCTCGGAAACTATTCGTCGTAACGACTTTCGGTAAAAAAAATTATGGCCGTGGAAACTATTTTCAGATTTCCAAGATGGTCGCCAGGGGGCGTAACAACCATCTTAAACCTTTAAAGTGATTTTTCACTGAAATCCACCTAGTAAATGTTACCAAAAAATATATGGTTTCTAAAGCTAAGCTTTACTGGAGTAATTTTTGTTTAACACTTTTTGATGTATCTATTAAAATAAAGTGGTGGGAGGTAATTCAATTTTTTTTAAATAAACAGCTGTAACCCCTAAACCACTGAACGGATTTTAACAAACTTGGTCTTGTTGGAAAAAGCATTTATTGTTCCATGAAACCCATCTTACCTGTTATATGTTTAATTCTTAGTGATGCCGCTAGAGAGCGTTTTTTGATATAATAACAGAAAATTGCAAAATTCTATAAAAAATTAAATGCAATAATATGACTTTTTTTCATAAAAATGTAGTGAAATGATACCTAAATAGGCCAGTAAAAACCATATCTCGATATCTTATTCGTAGCCTGAAATATCGAAGACAGAAAATTTAGTTATCATCTAATTTTAAAAAGACGCTATTACACTGGTATTTATTGTGATTTATTTGTCTTTTTTCAAGATTCAATGATAAAATTTCATAATTTTTAAATAATAAAAGTATTCTTAGTTCAAAAAATTTTAAAAAAACGTGTAGGGGCAAAATAATCAATGCAGCTAGTATGCAAGTGCAAGGTAGGCAGAATATGAAAAGTAGGCCATGGAGGAAAAAATAAATGCCTAAAATCAACTTGTACACAAACATTAAAATTATACTTATAGAGACAGTGTAATTTGTGTTCGTTGCACACACAAGTAAGGCCTTGAAACTATTAAAATGCCTTTTACAAATGATGAAGCTGTCGATATGATTGCGGTATATTTTGAACGCGGTATTGGCTCAAAGAGTATACAGAGCTCGATATTCAAATCGGCGTTTACGCGATGCGAGAATTTTTCCGCGTTTAGTGCAAAATTTGCGTAATACTGGCAGCTTTCGACCTCAGTTGCGAAGACACTCTGCTAGAACAACGGAAGACAATATTGTTAATGTCTTAGCAGACGTGGAATTGAATCCCCACGTTAGTACGAGAGCAATGTCTCGCGCGTTGGGTATATCACGTACTACTATTCTAAAAATTTTAAAGGATCACAGGTAAGTTTTTATGTCACTAAAAATACTACCTTACATGTTTCACAGTGTGTTTGTTATTTCAAAGTTTTAGACTACACCAATATCATATGGTTTTACATCAAGCCTTAAATCACGAAGACTTTGACCGACGGATAGATTATTGTCATTGGATGTTGGGCATGATTAGGGAAAATAGAGAATTTTTATCCGAAATTTTTTGGACGGATGAGGCTACTTTTAGAAGTGATGGAAACATTAATTTGCATAATATGCATTATTGGTCTGACAACAATCCTCACTGGTTGCGCGAGGTCCAACATCAAGGCCATTGGAGTCTCAATGTGTGGTGTGGCATCCTGGGCGGAACTATTATAGGTCCCTATTTCTTTGATCAACCACTAAATGGTGCCGTGTTCCTTGATTTTCTGGTAAACCAATTGCTTATTTTATTAGAATATGTGCCCTTGCAATTACGGCAAAATATGTTTTTGCAACTAGACGGTTGCCCAGCACATTTCCCAAGAAATGTGCGAGAACATTTAGATCTAACATATCACCAGAAGTGGATTGGGTGAGGAAGTCTATTTCCTTGGCCACCCCGATCCCCAGACCTCACCTGTTTGGACTTCTATCTATGGGGTCGGTTGAAAGATATTGTTTATCAAATTCCACCAACAACGAGAGACGACATGAAAATCCGAATACAGGAGGCCATTCGTAGCCTTTCAAGAGCAGAAATTGAAGCTGCTGTAATGTCCACGCATGAGCGGCTCCAACAATGCATTGAGTGTGATGGAAGACAGTTCGAGCATTTAAGGAGGCATTAGTTTTATTTCAAAACCGGCCCTTTTTTCTTATTATGCCCCAACACGTTTTTTTAAAATTATTTGAACTAAGAATTATTTTATTATTTAAAAATTATTAAATTATGAAATTTTATCATTGAATCTTGAAAAAAGACAAATAAATAACAATAAATAATGGTGTAATAACGTCTTTTTAAAATTATATGATAACTAAATTTTCTTTCTTCGATATTTCAGGCTACGAATAAGATATCGAGATACGGTTTTCACTAGCCTATTTAGGTATCATTTCACTACATTTTTATGAAAAGAAGTCATATTATTGCATTTAATTTTTTAGAGAATTTTGCAATTTTCTGTTATTATATCAAAAAACGCGCTCTAGCGGCATCACTAAGAATTAGACATATCACAGGTAAGATGGGTTTCATGGAACAATAAATGATTTTTCTAACGAGACTAAGTTTGTTAAAATCCGTTCAGTGGTTTAGGAGTTAATGCTGTTTATTTAAAAAAAAACATTGAATTACCCCCCACCACTTTATTTTAATAGATAAGTCAAAAAGTGTTAAACAAAAATTACTCGAGTAAAGCTTAGCTTTAATAAGCATATATCTTTTGGTAACATTTATTAGGTGGATTTCAGTGAAAAATCACTTTAAAAGTTTAAGATGGCGGTTACGCCCCCTGGTAACCATTTTGGAAATCTTAAAATATTTTCAACGGTCTTCTTTTGGCCACTTTAGTCGTAAAATTTTTTACCGAAAGTCTCTACGACGAATAGTTTCCGAGATACAGCACTTTGCATTCTTATCTGGCCACCCTGTACAATACCTTCACATAACTTGACCTGTGGCGATCGAAGAGGGTCCAGCCTGCGATTCGGAGGGTGTCCCAAAGACTGCGAAACGGGGCGAAGGATTCCAAAGAGCTCGAAGCGTTGGCGTCGGGATGAAGATGCTGTCCCACAGTATCCTGACTAGAAGCCACGATGCGACGAGAATAATCGGTAAGGCTCGCAAGTAAAACTTGACCAGGGGTAAACGCTCTCAATTTGATCCCACATACACATAAGTGGCTATATTGGCCCATTCTACGAAACAGAAAAGCGCCTGCCGCCTGGCAATTTGACGGGAACAAACACCACACAAAACCGCAGCCACACACTAAATAACGGGGAAAACAATCTCGTAAGCGCCAAGCGAACGGCAACCCCAAAGGGGAAGACGACGCTGGGCGCGCCGGCGCGGCGGAGTGGAGTAGAGTCCCAAACTTTCTAATCAATCACCCCTAATCACAGTCGAGTAGAGTCCCGTTGATGGTTGAATAGAGTCCCAAAAGTATCTTAGCAGATTATGTTAGATTAAGTAATAGATAAACACTTGAGTAGTTTAAAATTTATTTCAGAGTAATATTAGAAATATACAATCAATTATTAGTAAATTATTGCATAAGTCATATCTCATCATTGTGTAAAATTTTTCATTCTTTGGATACATGAGGGGGGTTGTTTTTCCGCCAATCAGGTAATAGCTGATGAACCTACTTTAGTTCGGTCATTAGCAAATCATTACCGCTTAATCATCTCTTATCGGCTTAATCCCTTAACGACTTCGCCCCGGACTCTACTGAACTATCTACATTTTAGCAACGTAATTAAAACAACTTATCGGGACTCTACTCGTATCTGCCCGGGCGCGCACCCCAGAAACGAAACTGCTCTCTTCTCATGTCGGATGCCAAATAACTCAAATGCTCCACCTGCTGGCGCGCGATCGATCAAAAGGTCTCGAGGCTGCCGAGTTGCAGTGGGCGCTCTCTCTCGCACTCACGGCCTTGCGTTTTAAATTTATGCCATAAAACACGCTTGACAACAAATTTACGACTGCCGCGAGGCGACAAATGAACACGTGTGCGACGAGACAGACCGAAGCGATAACACAGCTACGCAACGCTATAATGCCAAGGCCTGCATAAAATTAGAGATGATTAACTTAACAATCGGAATAATATAAAAAACCCATATACAAGCGGGGTCGTAATTTAGAAAAATAATCTAATTAACCGTACGTTCGTACACTTTAAAAATGTCCTGACAACTTTCACGAGTTCAATAAAATATAACATTAGAGTTGATTATAATTATTGACATTGGCAAGCGGCCGTTTTTCTTTACTTTATGAACAAGGTTATAGTGACACTTTATAGACGCTAATGTCGAAAAATCGTCCTAAAATTTTTTTTCTACGACCACTACTAAAAGTATGCCTTTTAGTACTAGCGTGTTTTACTAAATATGATAGTTTACTTTTAGCACATGTACTAAAAGTACACACCTGGTGTTGAATTTAGAATTTTATACTGGAAGTGAGGTTATAAAGTTATTCTAGTTACTTCTTTCGTTAAAGGTAAAGTATTTCTTAAATAAAATAATTAAATCATGTAATAAATAAAGTAAAATGTGTACTATTATAATTACCTTTAATAACTAACTTTGACAGCTACCGGCTGCAGAAACAGTCACCTGTGCCGTCAAGGCCATCTCTTTACTATGACATAAATTATAACTGTCATAAATGCAAACCTTTGTTAAATCGACATTTATGGATTAACTAGCAAGATGCCCGTTCTTCGTACGAACTACAAATGTTTGTTTCTTCTAAATCTTAAATGAATTCTGGAGTCCCTCTTCCCCCACACTCAATACGCTAAACTAACAAAGGCTGCAAAACAATATTGTAGGTGAAAACGAAACAATATTCTCCCAAATAAAGTTCTCCTTAACTCTTTTATTCTTGACGTAACCCCTGGAAATGTGTATGTAATTGTCGATACGCTTGTATAGATTGATAAATCTATAGTTTTAGATAACAATGAGATAAAATCAAAAATATATGTACTTGTTAAATGTATTCATAAATTATAGCAGGATACCCATTTCCACCACTTGGGGATGGAATTTCAGAAATTCTCCCATTTTATTTTAAGAGCTATTGAGAAATTCGTGAAAAATAGTTTACCCCATTTCACTTCTTAGGAGTAAAATTTATAAAAATTCTTTCAGCCCGTTTTATCCTGAAATGAACCCAGAGGGGAAAAATTAATAATTTTAACTCCTACCCCTTTTCAATTTTCCCTTTTTGCCGCTTTAGCGATGAAATTTAGAAAAACCTAAAACTCATTTCTAAAGATTTGAAAAGCACATTTATATGACAAAAAGAATGCTCTAACTGAATAAACACAGGAAATACAAGAAGTTCTATAAGTCACCCCGAATGCAGATTCGCACCTTTAATGGTTGATTAGGGCAAAATCCTGAAATGTGTTTTTAGACATTTGCCTTGGATACCTATGCAAGCAAACACCAAGTCGATATCTTATCGGGTCTAAAATATGTTGAGGAATTCGTGAAAACACAGTCGACCCCTTTTCAGCCCCTTAGGGGTAAAGTTTTTAAAATTCCTTAAACCACTTTTAAATTTTTAAAAAAATACATCTGTATGCCAAAAAATAATGTAACTCAATAAACGTAGGAGATACGAAGGGTTATTTAATTGACTCCGAATCCATATTTGAACCTTTAGGGGCTGATTAGGGAAAGATCCTGAAATACTTTTCTAGGCATTTGCATTGAAAATCTTTGCAAGTAAACACCAAGTCGATATCTCATCGGGTGTTAGAAATATTGAGGAATTCGTGAAAACACATTTTACCCCTGTTCGCCCCCTTAGGAGTAGAATTTCAAAAAATCCCTTCTTAGCACTACTTTACGTAATAAATTGAACCTTCCACCCAAATTTCAAGTTTTTAGTACCAGTGGTTAGGGCTCTGCGTTGATTAGTCAGAGTAGTGACTTTCCTTTATATATGTATAGATAGATAGATAGATAACAGCAAATTTAAGGCCGTAGAAAAAATATTGTGTGCAAACTCGTTCATAGCCCTTGTGGGTTGGGGTTAGAAAAGACCCACAGTATCCTTGCTTGTCGTAAGAGGCGACTAAAAGGGTTGGCTGGAACGGGTTAGCAACCCACCCGCCGTAAAATCGAATAAACGCTCACAGAACTAACGATATCCTCAGAAATGGACGGATTATAAGGAAAACGACCAAGCAACGAACCAGGAATAAACGATTTTGGAAAATGAACACACTTCGACTAGCCACATGGAATATCATGTCATGGAAGATGGAACAAAAGAGATCAGGAAGTAATACAAGAAATATCCGAAAAACATATCGACATATGTGCGCTGGCAGAGACAAAAAGAAAAGGAAAAGGAACTTGTCAATACGGAGACTATATATTGGCATACAGTGGAAGGAACAAAGAAGACCGCGCAAAAGAAGAAGTAGGAGTACTAATTAACAAAAAGTTCCAAACAAATATAGAAGACATCGTGTACACAAACGAGAGAATAATAAAAGTTACCTTAAACTTGGAAAAATTTAAAATGCATATTATAAGTGTGTATGCCCCTGATATATCAAAATCTAGAAAGAAAGGGAGGCCTTGTATGAGACACTACAAAACGAAATAGACACGGTACCACAAGATCACTATTTAATAATGATGGGTGATCTTAATGCCCGAATAGGTAATAGCATAATTGACGGAGTAAAACAACGGTTCAATGAAGTAACAGAAAACGATAACGGTAATCTACTTGTCGACTTCTGCTGCCAGAACAACCTGCGAATTAACAACACTTTCTTCGAGCACAATGAAAAATATAAAGTAACATGGCAAAACAGCAGAGGACAAACTTCAGTGCTGGACTATATCAGTACAAATCGATCTGTACACCCAAAACACATCTTGGATGTAAGAACACTAACCTCCGCAAACGTCGGTAGTGACCACAGCTTAGTTCTTTGCAAACTAAGGATAACGAACCTCAGAAATAAAAAACCCAATCGTCAAAAAAACACAGAAAAACTTAATATAGAAAGCTTAAAAAACGAGAGTACTAAAGAACTGTATAGACATAGGCTGAGACAAAAGATTGACCAACATAAAATAGATGACGCATGTGGAACGAGAACAGTCGGCACTCACACGAAGACAAAAACGCCGTGGTTCACAGAGGAAATAAAACAGCTAAGCATAGAAAAGAAGAACGCTTACATGAAATGCAAAACAACGATGAATCAAGAAGATCATACACAATACAAACAAATCAGAAACAGAGCAAACCACAGAATACGTAGAATAAAGGAAGAGTACTGGGAACAATTCACAAGTGAAATGGAACGAGATCTAACAGGAACACAAACAAAAATCTGGAATCTGATACGAAACAGGAAAAATGAAGTAAACGAGAATCACATCGGAAATAGAATAACAGCGGACCAATGGACCCAACATTTTACTGACTTATTTTACAATAATAAGAACGATAATATGACACAAATTCCAAGCACAAATAACAAAAATGACGTCATGGTGGAAAAAGACGAAATCCTAAAGGCAACCAAAGGACTAAGGGGAAGGAAACGATGGAATAGCAAATGAACTATTAAAATTTGGTGGTGAAACATTAACCGACGAATTACTAACACTCACGAAAATTATCATTAAGGAACAGAAAATACCAAATGAAATGAAGACCAGCCTCACAGTACCAATCCACAAAAAAGGCAGTAAACATGACCCTGCTAATTACAGGGGTATCACACTTTTCAGCTCAGTCTTAAAATTAATAACTAAAGTAATACTATACAAGCTCAATGAATACATCACAAACCATGAAGAGCAATGTCCCACAGAAGTTAATAAACCTGATTCATGACATATACAGCAACACCAAAACATGTATAAAAACAAAAGACCTTAAAACGAGCGAGATATCAGTGAACGTAGGTGTGCGGCAGGGAGATTCTCTAAGTCCTATGCTATTCAATGTAATAATGGACAAGGTCATAGAAAGCGTAAAAAATAAAAAAGGATATAAAATGGGAGAAAAACAAATGAAAATAATATGCTACGCTGATGACGTCATTTTAACTGCTAGTAATGAAGACGATCTACAACGAATGTTACACCAACTTGTAACAACATCGAGAACTTTAAACATGGAAGTCTCTAAGGAAAAAACAAAATGTCTGACAATCTGTCGAGAACCCTTACGATGTAAATTAGAGATAGAAGGAACCATCATACAGCAAGTTATGGAATTCAAATACCTAGTGATAAACATCATCAAGCACACGAGACATATATAAAAAAGTAAAACTCCAAACAAATAAAGGAGCTATAATATCAGGGTGTTTAAGGGACGTCATATGGAAAAATAAGTACATCTCCATAGAAAACAAAGCAAAAATATATAAGGGTGCCGTGAGGCCGATAATCACATATGCAGCGGAAACTCGAGCCGACTCCACTAGAACAAGACAACAACTAGAAACAACAGAAATGAGAATACTAAGAACAATAGCTGGAAAAACAATAAGAGATAGAGTTCCAAGCCGTGAAATACGCCAACTATGCAACATACAGAACATTCGGAAATTTATAAAAAGTAGAAGGAAGGAATGGAAAGCTCATGTGGACAGAATGGACCCTGATCGATTACCAAAAATAGCTAGAAACAACACCCCATATGGCAAAAGAAGAGTAGAACGACCACCTAAACGATGGAAACAGAGCTGGATATTAACATCGGTGGAAACACCCTGACCAAGCATGAGCAAGGCTAACGTTAACGAAAAACAGGCGCTTGGCTAAATAAAGGAAGAAGAAGAAGAAACTCGTTCATAAACATCCACTTTTAGCACTTGTTGCACAAATAGCTATTAGTGTTAAACGTTTGGCAATGGTGATAATAACAGGTTTATTGACTTCGCGCATACCTACGTTTATTTTCTCGCTACAATCAGTGTTCCCAGATTCCGGGATTTATCACAAATTTGGTGAATTTAAAACAGTTTGTGCGACACAATTTCTTACAAAGTCGGAAGTCGTAAATTTGGTGATTTATTATTTTGCAAGTACTAACATTATTTTACCGCCAGCGCCGTTTCGCCTTCTAGTAATCGCGGCACCGGCCACCGGAGAAACAAGAACTTGATGAAATATTTAAGTTTTCTGAAGAAAATGTGTAGTGTAATCAGGTATTAAAGATTCTTTCAAAAAAATTACATTATTATTATTATTAAGTTATTTCCTGGGCTGCGACTTTTAGATAGATTTGACGACATCTGATGACTGGGTTGGTGACTTACGCAGAAAAAATCTGGCAACACTGGCTACAATTAACAGCCCATTACACAATTATCAGTGAGGGAGACAAGAGAATATTTAACTCTACCTATTCGGTTTTAGAAATTTTCAAAAGTGGGGACCCTGATTTCATTGGTCCTAATGTATTATCATTAGGTATTGTTCTGTGGTGTTATTTATGTTCGTTCCAATGAAAACAAGTGTGCTTAATTTATTAATCAATTAGACTTTCTCGCCTCGTATATTATTAAATAACCAACACAACGTTGAGGTTGGAAATCGCTGTTTTATTAGGGGTTACGCTAAGGTGTTGCTTGCAACAAAAACAGTACTGAAATTGAGGTTAAGTGGCGTAATTCTTCAGGTGAACGGTCATTCAATATTATTCTTTACTTTACAGATGATTTAGAGGATCACAGTTTTATTATTGGAGTAGTTCCAAACCGTTCCATCTAATGTGTGAAGGCTTCTTCTTGTTTGATTAAGGTAAATTGCAATCGGTAAACACTAGAAGCAAAACAATTGTTACACTTACCTAACAGACCTTGTGCACATGATCCAAACAAAAATTAACATCTGACCTTTTGATAGCTGCGTTAAACCACTATAATGACCTGGCAGATTAACGATAGATTAAGGTGACCATGGCCATGATGAACAATATCAGCAGAAACGTACCGAAGCCTGAAAATTTTAATCCAAGAGGGTGACCAACTTAAGGTGTGTAACACCTTCAATTTAAATTCAAGAGTTTTCGGTACGTTACGAAATGTATTAATATACTTTTAGTATTTTAGTCTAATTTTGTTAACACAAAACAAAAATTAAAGATAGCTGATAGAAAGAAACGTTCAGTACATATGTATGCTATCCAGACCAACGTATCTCATCTTTCTTTGAAACTGATATGCAGGAGGTAGCCTTTGATTAATTTTACTGAAACTGGAATATTTATGGAAGAAAATTACAAACCGGAACATTTACAGAACAGAATATCGTATTAGAAAGTCTCCCAAAAATGGTACAGTTCCGATCAAATCAGTATGCTTGATCACCTTACGATAGACTGGTACTTATGGTGATTCCGTTTTTAGCGCAATATTTCTGTTTAAAATAAATTTAAAATAACTTCGGCTTTCTTTATATAACAGTTTATAAATGTAATTATTTGTGGTTTTCTAATATGTCAATTAGTTGCAATAATACCTACTTGTTCCAGGTGTGGCAATCTCAAATGATCCTATAATCATTTACTATTCTGTGAAAAAGAATTCTTTCCAGACCAGCGCTAAATTAACCATGATGACCACTAAGCAAGAAACAGCAGATAATAATGTTTATCATCCAACCGCTTCACTGCATAAATTAGATGACAATGAAGATATTAATAAATTATCTATCAAACAAGAAATCATCGAAAGCAGTAATGACATCAGTAATTATTCAGAAATTGATATTAAATGCGAAATGGAAATTAAAGACCAAAGTTATATTGCTCAAAATTCAAGAGCACATAATCAGAGTTTGCTTACACATGTGATGCCTCATACAGCTGAGAAACCATTATCTTGTTCTGCTTATGAATATGAGACGGCCCAACAACAGAATTTAACTAGACATATGAAAATTCATACAACTGAAAAACCATATTCCTGTACTGTTTGTAAATATACAACGAAACTAAGGGATCATTTAGTAACACATATGGAAACTCATACAAGCAAGAAACCTTATTGTTGTTCTGTTTGTAAATTTACAACAGTACACAAATACAGTTTGGTTACACATATAAAGACTCATACAGGCGAAAAGCCATTTTGTTGTTCTGTTTGTGAATATAAAACGGCCCAAAAACAGAATTTAACTAGACATATGAAAACTCATATAGGCAAAAAACCATATTCCTGTACTGTTTGTAAATATAGAACGTCACTAAAGGATAATTTATTTACACATATGAAAACGCATACAAGCGAAAAACCTTTTAATTGTTCTGTTTGTAAATTTACAACAGCACACAAACATAGTTTGGTTACACATATGAAGTCTCATACAGACGAACAACGTTATTTTTGTTGCGTTTGTGAATACAGAACGGTCCGAAAAGATTATTTAGTTTTACATGTGAAAACCCACACTGGCGAAAAGTCATATTGTTGTTCTGTTTGTAATTATGCAACAGTATACAAACATAGTTTAGTCACACATATGAAATCTCATACAGGTGAAAAACCTTTTCGGTGTTCTGTATGTAAATTTACCACAGCACTCAAACACAATTTGGTTGCACATATGAAATCTCACACAGGCGAAAAACCTTTTTGTTGTTCCATTTGTAAATATAAAACAGCATACAAACGTAGTTTAATTATACATATGAAATCTCATACAGGCGAAGAACCTTATTCTTGTTGTGTTTGTGAATATAAAACAGCCCGCAAATATAATTTAGTTATACATGCAAAAATTCACACAGGTGAAAAACCTTATAGTTGTGCTACTTGTGAATACAGAACTTTACATAAAGGTAATTTAGTTAAACATTTGAAATCACATACAGAAAAGTAACCTTAATATTGTTTAATTTCTAATTACAATACAAGAGATAACTCATATTGGAGAAGAATTAAAATTTTTCATAAATAATTGAACTGAGAAATTCTTTTTTCAAAAAATAACTTAGCTTGTGCGTAATTTGTAACTTGGTTATAATTAGGTCGGTAGAACTTACAGGTTACAGAAAACAGAACACTAACATTATATTTTACGTGAACAAGCTTGGTTTTGTATTTTCAGTTTTATAATATTATGAGTCCTTATAACTAATGTGGAAAATTCTGGAATAATCGAAGAAACAGTGGGACCAAGCAAGTGGAGTAGCAATTTAGTAGCTGTAGAAAAACCAGATGGGTCTCTCAGGGTATGTTTGGACGTTGTTGTATTAAATGTAATTACTGCATTAAATTTAAAGGATGGTTTCTACCACGTGGAACTGGGTGAGAAGTTCAGTAATGTATGTGTATTTAGCTCACATGTGGGTTATTATAAATAAAAGAAATTACCATTTATTTTGTGTTTTTAAAAGCCACTCAAAACAGTTTGTATTTGCAGTACGGTATTTTCGATGTACCTAGTTAATTTGTATGTTATAAACTATTGAAATGATCGATAAAGCAGATCCTATGATTCATATCATTAATATTACTTTTTTTGTATGATACACATAGTAATAATTTCGGAAATTTTTTTGTGGTTTTCTAGTATTTATGCTGCTTTGTGGAGTGCTTTACTATGCTAAAAAGTCAGAATATTAAATTATGAACAGTTTGGGGATAAAAACCACAAAAAATTGGCTGTCACTTCTTAAACATGAAATGAAGTAGTTGGCTGTTATTTGTCAAGCAATTTACTTGGAGTTGGTTTTACTTGGAACCGCCATAAAAGCTAATTTTAAATTGTAACCACTCTGGTTACAAATCAATAAATTAAAATTAAATATTGCCAAAACATAGTGCATAATTGTGTCAAATAAAATTGATAGTGAAAATATAACTGTTAAAATAAAAATAGACGGTCTAGAAATAGAACAAGTGCCTGAAATTAAATATCTGGGAGTTATTATAGATAATAGACTTACTTTTCGTAGTTATATAGATTTTATCATTAAGAAAGTTGCTAAAAAAATTAGGTTTTTCTGAAGAATAGCCAGTAAACTAAGTATTAATGCTAGAATTCTAGTCTATAAAACCATTATTGTGCCACACTTTGATTACTGTGCAAGTATCCTCTTTCTTTGTTATGAAGCGGAAAGGGTGAAAAAACAACAAAACAGAGCGATGCGAAATATTTTACGATGTTCTAAATATACGAATATTAAGTTAATGCTAAATACGTTACAGTGGCTAAGTATCAAACAACGTATTTATTTTAATACAGTGGTTTTGATTTACAAAGCTGTTAATAATTTATTACCAAATTATATGTCGGATTATTTGATACTAAATGCTGACGTTCATTAATATAAAACAAGGAATCGATTTGATTTTAGGCTGCCTAAATTAAATAAAGCGAGTACACAAAATTCTCTGTATTACAAGAGACTAAAATCTATAATTCGCTTCCTCAAGATGTAAAAAAATGACAAACATTTAAGTTTTAAAAAATGTTTAAGCAGCTTTGTGAAACAATACTATTAATATTAATGTTATTAATGTTAAATAAGTTAAGATATAATAATAATGATTCTATGTACTAATATATTATACTAAATAAATAAACTTACTTACATTCTCTTATGTTGAAAACGGGGATAAAACTTTACTTTATGTATTAAGATTGTAACTCGGATTCAATCTTATTTTGCGGGTTGCCCTTTGCAATACAAACCATCGTAACACTTGTATAGTTATACTGCTCTCTTTTTAGCTTATTGGTTCGTATAGGCTATTAGAGCAAGCATGTGGGCACATATCTTAGTTCAGCTGGTTATTTTTACCTGGCTGTGGACTTCAAACCTGCAGAATAAGATCGAATTTGAGTGTACATACTGTGTAATCATTAGATAAAATGTATTATAGTACTCTTAATTTAACTATTTGGAATTAATAGCATTACATATACTTTCTTGTAATATTCTATGTAATTTCTGTAAAAAACCAAGTGGATGTAGAATCTAATATTTATTATAAGTTATTTATTGCAGTAGTTATTAGTTTTGTTACGAATTTTGATTAAAAATTATGCATGGCAAGTTAATTTTATGTGGTACCAGAATTTCGTGCAACTATCAAGAATATTAAAAACTCTTAAATACTGTCTTAGTTTATTTCACCCCTAATCTGTTTCCTTTTATTGATAGTAAAGTGAATCGTTGATCACTAATTTAACCAGTAGGTGAGCATTCCACTCATGTTTTTTAAAGATTATGTCTTGCTCTCACAATGAAAAAGGGTTTTGTTAACAAATAGTGATATTTATTAGATGTTTATACGATTCGCACACTGAAAACTATATTATTTCACCCTAATTTTATTGCCTTTATATCTACAAAAGTAGTATTAACATAAGAAATAGCTTTATTGATTTCAACAATATAGTTGTATAAATCGTTAAATTAAGCGCATGTATTTTTGTGTGGATTCAGCCTACACTTTTCTTACGTAGCAAAAGCTGACAATTTTTTAATTAATCGTTTACTGTGCTAATTCATTATACTTTTAAACAGTAGAGAATTATATAGAATATTAGCTATTGTAATTCAAATTCACAAAAATCGTCCTTTTGAATTTAATTATGTGATAATACAATACACGTCTAAAAAGTGTCTTTACCTGACGTGGCTTCGTACTTCATATGCCGTTTCGTCAGTAAAACATCACATTTTTTCTTTTTTATGTAACATGCGACAATTCGTTAAAAACCCGTAACCATACAAACAAATAACAAACGCCAAATACACACTTCAACAGCTAAGCTGTCATCTTTAGTAGCCCTGAAGAGAGAGACTAACCCGACAAAGTTGGCTGGAATAAACCTCTGAAGATGCTATCTCCTACAAACGCAAAGTTGGCTTAGACGAGCTCCCGAAGATATGCTCTTTACCAAATCATTAGTGAAATCACTTTGTCGGATTAGTCTTTCTCTTCCGGGCTACCGAAAATGACAGTTTAGCTGTCGAGATACGTATTTAGCGTTTGTTAAATTTTTGTGCGGTTAGGGGTTTTTGACGAATTGTGTCATATTCAAACCACAAACTCCAGTAGTGCTATATTTATGTAATATACTATTACTGCCTACTTTTCATAGAAGTCGTAGACATTTTTTTATCAATAAATTAAAAATTTAGCAATTATTATGTCCTGTTATTCTAGTACAAATATGAATAATCTTGTAATTAGCGAGATTTTTATGATGGTCTTGATATTAATAAGTAGCGTGGGTAATTGCGAATAGATGTAATTAATTATAACCTCTGTGGATTGGTACGTTGTAGATACGGTTCTTTGAACTCTGATCTTCGTTCTGAGGCTTGGTATGCGTCATCATGCCTCTCAGAGTTATTGTGGACTTGAAGGCAGTTCTTATGTTGAATTTGTTTCTGATCCTTCTCAGGTTGTCGGAAACTCCTCGGATGTATGGTATTACAGCCGTGGTTGTCGGCTCCATTTTCTCATCCTCTACCGGTGATGTATTTCTGTCCATCTCTTCTAGTGTTTGGTTTAGAGTTCTTTTTAGGTGGCCATTAGCTTGCAGTGAAGAAGACTTTGTGAGGATAGACGCGGCTACAAAGTTAAGTTACAGTAAGACTGGGGGAAAAACAGGTTCACCTACGAAAGCTGAACAAACTCATCAAGAACAAGAAACCAGCAAAAACAAGAGGAAAAACCGTCATAAATATATTCAGTAGACAGCTGGATGAAACTGAAAAGACGGTGGTAGAGAAGGGACTAAACTACGTGGTAACCCCAAGGTATATTCTGAAATTCGACCTCATAACCGCCGTTGAAGAAACAGCTGCTAGCCTAAAACCAGAAGAAGCAGAAGAGTATCGATGGAGAGCAAGAGAAGCCCTTGAACCATCAAGAAGAAGTAAACCTAATCTCACTAGAGCGGAGGTTAGAGTAATCAAAGTTCTCACAAACGAAGTTACCATAAAGATACTACCTGCAGACAAGGGTAATGCAACAGTGAACGGAAATATACCAGATGTATAAACACAAAGAGGAGTTTTCAGACTTTCAGAGAATGAAACTTACTCTGCATTACAGCAAACCGCATCACCTATACGGTCTACCCAAGATATACAAGGAGGGAATACCTCTAAGATCGACAGTTAGTTGCATAAATTCCCCATGCCATCCTCTATCAAAGTTCCTGTTAAAAATAATATCCCCACTAGCGGCCAAAACAACATCCGCAGTGAAAAATATTGAACACTTTGTAGACAAGATCAGGAAAACTCACATAGGTCAGAATGGCATCATGGTGAGCTTTGACATAGTAAGCCTCTTCACAAATGTACCGACAGATGACGCTCTAGAAATCATCAGAAACAGGCTGAAATTGGATGACACACTTGCCGAACGCACAGATCTACAGATAGGTACAATAATAGAGTTGTTAACTATTTTCATTAAGACTACATACTTCCAAGCAGACGACCAGTTCTACCAACAATAGCTTGGAGTGGCCATGGGATCTTCACTATCTCCAGTAGTCGGTAACATCTACATGGAAGACTTTGAAGAACGAGCTATATCTCAATCTGAGAAAAAGCCCAGTTTATGGCTGCGATACGTAGATGATACTTTCGTAATATGGCCCCATGAAAGATAGACGCTAGACGGCTTCCTGGAACGTCTTAATGATGAAGTCCAATCAATTAAGTTCACGAGGGAAATAGAATCGGAAGACAAACTCCCATTCCTAGATGTACTAGTCCAGAAGAATGGTGACACAGTACAAACAAAGGTATATCGAAAACCAACCCATACGGGAAGATGTCTAAACTACGTTTCTAACCACCACAACAGCGTGAAACGTGGACCTTAAACGGGAAATTGAGATAATTACAGATATGCTGCAAGCTAATGACTACCCGAACACTAGAAGAGATGGGACAGAAATACAACACCGACAGAGGATGAGAAAATGAAACCGACCAACACGGCTGTAATACCATACATCCGAGGAGTTTTGGACAAACTGAGAAGAATCGGAAACAGATTCAACATAAGAACTGCCTTCAAGTCCACAACAACTCTGAGAGGCATGATGACGCATACCAAGCCTCAGAACGAAGATCAGAGTTCAAAGAATTGTATCTATAGCGTACTGTGCGAATGTGGAAGACAATACATAGGGGAAACACAGCAACCCCTACGAGTGAGATTATCGGAACACCGCAAAGATATTAGAAAGGGCGAAACAATCAAATCCAAGATCGCAGAACACGTCTGGAACGAAGACCACCACATACAATGGGATAACGCATCAATTATAGCCAAAGAGGAAAACAGGTTCCATAAGAAGCTAAAAGAAGTTACATACATAGCACTGGCAGAAGAACCAATTAGCTAAGCTAACGCAGAAATATATATATATATATATATATTGCCGTGATATCCCTAATGTGCACACCCCCTGCTAATTAATTAATTGCTTATTAAGCCCTTGCACATAAGGGGATGCCTAAATGAATTTTACACCTTACCTGCAATTATTTTAGCTTACGAAGTACTGCCTTGGGACACCACAAACAGCTCTTATTAGTTTACTTTATAATCTGCATGTGACTAAATTTGAAATGCAATATTCTCAGGGTTATAGAGATTTATACAAAACTTGTTGCTTTTAAATATAACAATTTATCTCTCACGCGGGTTACTAGAGGCTAAAGGTCAAAGAGATGATTGCTTTGATGTAATCTTACTCTCAAATCATTTCTTACACTTGTATAACGGCATTAAAACCAAAATTTTCGGGCAATTAATTCATGCGGCAGAATAATTCAGAGAATTTTCCCTCAATTGCGGCTGCGTCGATCGCAGCTTCCTATGGCCGCAGTGCGCAATGTGAATCTTGGATCAACAGGTGTGCGTGTGGACGAGTTGAATTGATTGCAGTTTACATGTGCATCGTGTCTCATCTACCTAGGAGCTTCATACGCTTGTATCACCAGGTAAGCTGATCGACTATTACTCGCGTAGAAACAAACAACACTTAGAAAAACACTCTTCAAATGTTTAGCAACAAAGTAATACAAGTTAATCGGGTTAAAACATAACAGAACAGCCGCCCCAAAGGGGCGCGAAAAAGCTTATATAGCCCTTGGAGGGTTAAAACCCCCTCTTCACCCTGTGGCTAGTCCTAATTGGGTCGTATATGTCACATGACCTAATTTTTGACCGTTGGAACAATTGGGGTCAAACTCGCACCAAATAACCGTTACAAAAACACGTGTCTATTTGGCGGGAATTTGAACCAAAACTCGTCACTGACACGTGCAAAATTGGCGGGAAACAAATGTCCGTTAGCAAACATCTGTGACTATTGTGAAATCTGGCGGGTTCTTTATGATAGCGACACCAACACAAATAACGCGGGAAAAATAAACCTAGAAGCTAATTAAATACAAACTTAAATCTATTCATTTAGCTAACTTAATTGTATGTACAAGTCGCCCTAACTAATATACACCCTTGGCACACTTTTTTGGACCATTGTCTTGTTGGAGAACCGCTAACAAACACCCCTTTTCGGATGCGTTTGGATTCCTGACGAACAACGGCACCTGGTGATCCTTTTATATTCGTTTGGAGGATTGTTGATGGCAACGGCATTCAGGCCTTGTTCGTCCCTAGCGTTGATATCCCAGTTTAACCCAGCTGTTGACACAGGTACGATTAGCTTTTGTTGGCGTTTCTGGCTTTTACACGTGGCTATTGTAATTTCAGGAGAATTCGCCTTTGATTGAACCTGGTCCATGTCTCCGCAATGTGATCCACCGCCCCCCCATGTCCTCATACGGCCTGCCGTTTGCATGCGAGCTTCCGGACCCATTTTCTCGAGTTGTCCAGGTCCTGCGCTCCTTGCTGTATGTGTCGTTTCATCTGCAGATGTGGAAATTACCGCAAACACACTCCGCATTGCTCCGTTCATCAAAAACACACTATAATTTGGTGTGATCGAATGCTCGTTTAATGGATTGATTTGAGACTATATTTACATTATTGTGTATTAGTTATGAAAATCTAACCCTTTGGCGTCGCTATGAAATATTAAATTGTTGTATTTGTGTATGAACACTGACGTTTAAATTAATGTTATAACCCTTTCACATTGAGTCACGTGCCAGCAGTATTTTTATGCATCATTTAATTTGAAACATATCGTTTTAACCTAGTACTATTTGCTAACAAAACTAAAATGTTTGACCTTAAAAGGCTGTAATAATTCGTGACCTGTAAGAAACACAGCAATATCGCAAATGAACTGGACCACCCATAAAAATTGTATTTATTACATTACGACACAAAATATATATTGAAGTGGTATTGAGCACACGACTTGGCTCTGACTGCAGTGCAGGATAATTGACTGATTCAATAAGCACAGGGTTGAGATATTTTAAATAACTGCAATGTTAAACAAAAGTAAAATAGTAAATGCATTGATAATGACATGCGAGAACCAATAATTAGTAGAGAAAGGCACCCTAAGGCAAAGTATGTTCAGGGGGTTTTGAATTGGCTTGTGAATTAATATAATTTAAAATAAAAGGTTTGTGCACATGCAAAGCCAAACCGCATAAAATTTATTTAACACAAATGGTTTGTTGGCTGCAATTTTAACAGAGCGTAAGTTTATTAGGTCAAAGGTGAGCATGGCAGAAAGGTAAACCGATATGAAGTAGAATAGAAAGAATTTGCAAGAGAGCAATTGCTAAATATTGGCAACATAGTGTGGCGAGAGACATGAAAGTGTGGAACTCAATAATTAGTGCATTTAAAAACAAAGTGAAACAGAGCCGAGCAGTGACTGTTAAAATAACGTTTGTGTGTGCAATCGCAGAGACGATTTTAATTATAAGGGAAAAGACAATAATTTGGATTTAAAGAATATTAATTTTTATTTTATGTATCAAACTTTATTCCTTTGGTAACCATTTTGTATCAAAACTTATTTCCGTAACTTAGCAACCTGGTGATAATTGTTTAAAACAAAAAAAAAGAACAATTGAATTTAATTCAACTTGGAGTTTGATAAATTTTTCTCCACTTTTAATTTCAAACTTTTAATAATAAACGAGCATATTAACAAGTAAAAAGTATTGCATTTTATTGCTCATGTGCTAGTGTTCATATGAGAGTGTTTGTGAAGCTTTACACCATAAATAAAATTGAAAATTCTACGATCTCATTCCGAGGACATCGGCAGCCGTTTCAACTGGGATGTTCCAGCTTTGTTCCGGTTAAAGTAAGCATCCCGAGCCAGAGGCCTGTACTCCAAGACGTCGGCAGAGAGTTTGCAAGAGGGCGACCGTCAACATTTGCAGCCAGGGGACCGCCTCCAGCAGGAAATCCGTCCAGCATCACCTACAAGCATCTACGTTGCAGAGCGACCCGAAGTTTTACAAGGTAGGGTGCCTGCAATTTATGCGTCAGAGTCGGGAAACGCAGTATAACGCGAGAACAAACTTTGGCGAAGAAGTTTAGCGCGTTCCCAGGGCACCAGCGACGCTCTAAATATTAAAAAATCGAGTGACATCACCAAATTTTGCGATCCAACGAGAACCGAAGCGTCCTAAAGACAATTGCAAGAAGTAGCGTCGTTTTTATCTTATGAACAATCGAAGGAGCAGTCGTGGACGTCATTCTAAAACAAAGACGAGTTTAGCTGCCTAGCGGGAAAAATGTAAATGACTTACATGACGCATGTTTCACAATATTTCCACCAGATTTAAAACGTTCAGATACGCAGTCTTGCACTATCAACAAATTTGTGTCATCTGTCAGTTGGACATTATTTGACCTACCTACTAAGAACCGCACATTTGAACTACCGACTTTGAATTTCGAGACAGTTAAATTCAGATCAAGTTAAAAAATATAGTGAAATTCGGAACCCAACCTGAGCGAGTATCATGTTTTGTTGATGAGTAGTGCATTAAATTTTACAGTTAAAGAAAATATTAAAAAGGGCATACAACCATTTATTTTTGTAGTAAATATTACATCTCATTTTAAACAGCCGTAATTCATTGAAAGGCGATAATTGATTAACAGGCGAAGTAAATTAAATATAATTACATTATAATAACAATTCAGATAGTGCATTTCATCCCAATATATAAAAGCTTTTGTTTTATAGTATACTCATATTAAGCATATTTAATTGTACTATCCTCAGATATCAACTACAGAATTAACAAAATCATATAATAAAATTAAAAAATAATAAAATTATAAAAAACTATATTTCACAAAAAAGAGGAATCACAAAAAAGGTTAATTAATAGTTCGTTGAGTCTCTTCGAACGTTTAAAATGTTTGCCAATGATTTGGCATGCTTTGTATGCAATGTGCTATCAACATTTGGGCAAAATTCAAATTTTAAAATGATAATATTTTATTAATGGACTTAGTTTTCTTTAAACCAAATTATAAAAAGAAATGCTTTTCACAATCATAAAAGGTTACAAAAATGCCATGACTGCCCTTTTGGAAAATATTTTTTGAATTGCACCAATATTGTAATGTAAGTTCTATAAGCCACACGTTTTGCGGTGCCAATTATGTTATGACTCCCTTGTTATTTGAAATGGAATAGTGTAAATAATTTATAAATTCACCACACACAAACAATTCTTGGATTGATTTAATAAGTTAATATTCTGCTCTGCTAAACTTCAAGTTTGTCTATTAGTAAATTTGGGCTGGGTTAAAAATGAATGTAACAATTAATTACTCAATTAAATGGTTGTATGCCCCTCTTTCTATTTTATTCAATTGCAATTATTTATTACGCTAGCTCTTGGGAAAACAAGCTCTTTCTCAGGTTAGGTTCCGAAGTTGACTATATTTTTATAATTAGATCTGAATTTTACTATAGCCAGCAATTCTAAATCAGTAGCACAAATACGCGACGTTAGTTCAAATATTCACAATCTGTCAAATTACACAAAATGTTCGCCCAGTGCAAATAGCGATTCTTGAAAGTTTAAACTCGTAAAAATATGAGAAAACATCAGGTAAATATTCAAATTTTCGCCCTTGGCAACCATTAACACTGTTTTGTTTCAGTAATGACGTAAAAAACCGGGCCTTGCTTATTTGGTGACGTAGGACAGACGTCAAAACGTGCATTTGTTTCTGGTCGCTTGGAACTCTCGTCAAATTTGCACAATTTGATGACCCCTTGCTTATTACGCAAATTACGGCGTAGCTGCACCCTCGGTAATGCGCTGGATTCGTTCTTAAGACCTTAATCGTGGATTTCAACAGCTAACCAGAGCCCCACACTTAAAAACTCCTACCTCGTTAAGATTTCGTCGATGTTACTCGTAAGCTGATAGTAGTGACGCTGTTGATATTTCAGCCACTGGGACTGCTTTCCTGGCTGCAAATTCCTTTCGGGATCCTCCTACACACTCTGCTGACCTCCTGGATTGCTAACCTCTTGTTTTGGATGCTTTATTCGCTGGTAGATGGGCCTCGAAATTTTGAGCTGCTCGCCTGCCGTTCACCCTCGAAGATCGGATTGGAGAATTTTTTATTTTTGCTGCGGAAATTGCTGTAAACACTTGCACAGGCACTCGGGCACTTTGGCAATAAAATGCAACACTTTTTAACTGGTAAAATGCTCGTTTAATGATCAAAAACTGTATTTTAATGTGGAGCACAAATCTGACAAAGCTTATGTTAATGGAAATTAGGTTTGATAATTAAAGGACATAAAAGGAAATAAATTTGAGTACATAAAGTAGAATTAACATTTTTCTTAAAACTAGATTATTGTCTTTTTCTTATAACTAAAATTGTTTTATTGCGTCGCACACACAACGTTTTTTATTATTTTGTCATTGCTCTGCTTTGCACTATTTTTATTAATTATTAACTCACTGGTTAGAGTTCCACACTTTTCATTCGTTTGCTTCCTTTCCTGTTGCCTGCTTCTGGAATTGCTCTTTGCAATGTTCTGTTAACTTTCATCTTGCTTAATTCACCTTTCAGATTCTTCACAATTTTCACTATGCTTGGCTTTATTGTTGGCTTTATTGAAAACTACGCTCCTTTTAAAATGAACATAACAAACCTTTTGTGTCTATTAATTTCTTTCGGTCTGGCTTTACATTATACACAAACCTATTATTTTATTATTTTAATTTATTTAGAAGTCAATTTCGAACCCTGTGAAAATAAGCTTTGCCTTTGCTTTCCTTTCTCGACTGTTTCTCGCATCTCATTGTCAATGCATTTAATATTTTACTTTAGTTTAACATTGTAATTATATAAAACATCCCAACTTTGTGCTTATTGAATCGGTCAATTACCCTGCCTTGCAAACAGAGCCAAGTTGTGGACCTAATACCATCTCAATACATGCAAATGGTCCAGTTCATTTATGGAGTAGTATAGTATATAAGTTTATAACTAAAATATATGGCCGCGCTGGTGGTCTAGTGGTAAGAGTGACAGACTCGTAATCACAGCGATCAGTGGTGCTGGGTACAAACTTCGGGGTAGGCACCGAGTGTACGTGAGAAAGACGTACAAAAATCAGTCCTTCTCAGGACTAACCAGGAGTTCATTCACCTGCGGACATGATCTTAAACTGCAGCTAACCTAAATTCGCACATTTGTAAAAAAATTGTAAAATTTTCAAAATTCAAACGCAATGAGTGGGTCAGCGTGCGATATAATTGCCGAAAAGCGTGATACAGTGAGAGAAAATAATGTGATACGAGTCTCCTGTCAGGTTCTTGTCCTATAATTTATAGTACGGAGACACCAACATCGCGGCTTTCCTGTCTGCACCATCTTAGCTACTACTGTCCGGTGATGCAAGCAGACGTTAATAAGTACACCGTGCCGACCAATTATAATAAGGGGGTGGGGTTTAGTGATGGCGACGAATTCAAAAGATAGCTTGCTTATAAAAAGAGTATCCCAACCAGAAATTGGAAAGCTATTTAAAATCAGGCCAGACCATAGCCAGCTTCATCTGTTTCCGCTAACGCACGCGTCAGTGGGTATGAATGAAGCTGGCCATGGCCAGACTGCTTGATTGTCATTCACTGACACTTTGTAAATAACCTTCAAATTTAACATATGCATTTGAGAATTTTGGAAGACATATACGTTTTTCAACATTTTCTATGCTAGTTTGCGGTTTTAAAAACTGAGGTTAAACAACTAGTAAATAGGTACTTAAATAATGAAAAATGTTACAATGCCTTAACAAAATAGTTACAAGTTCAATTTATAGATGAACTGTCATTACTTGAAAGCTGCTTGACATTAAAAAATTATTTATTGATTATTTTTTTCGTAGCGATCTCAACCAATCAGAAGGCTGGATTTAGTTAAGTTATCTTGTATAATTTCGATTATACAAAATCGATTATACTAGAGTAACTTCACTAGGCAACGCAATACATAACTTTTGTCAACTTGATGTTGTTTTCATGGAGATGACTTTCAGCTAGGTTAATACAAACAAATCGAACTGCTAATAAAATATTTATTTGTTTCTAATATTGAAATTTACTCAAAAAATAATCAAATCGAATACAATGCGTACTTCGAACAGGTTATACGTCTCAAACTTCCTGCACAATAACAAATCGTGTCAGTTTGACAGAATAATATAAAACTGCTGGTTATTAATTATAAAGACGTACATACTTTCAAATCGCTTACCTGCAAATGTTAATCGCAATTTAATTTATAGTTAATTTATAGTGCACTGTAAGTTTTTTTTTTGTAACACTGAATTTTTGATGTCTTGATGTTCTTGATATGTATGTACTGAGAATCAATCCTCCCGCTGACGCGGTCGGATTATTTAATCTGTCAAACTGACACTCTTTTATTATTGTGCAACAAGTTATCGACATATAACCCGATAATAACGAAGTACTTATAGTATTACTTCTGATTATATGAAACCAACTTAGGGATGACTTACACTTTTCATGATGTACGTACTTGATTTTAAATAGATTTCCAGTTTTTGGTTGGAATACTATACCAGTATTATCGTGTTTAGACGTCTTTTAGGTTGCCTAGCTTCCAGTGCTGTCCTCATAAATGTTGTAAACATTTCCAATGTAGTGGTTATTTAAATTATTCTACAAATGTTTCACTGTTAACATTTCAAGTTTCCTAAATTTTATATCTATTTTTTTACGATGATTGACACTGTTCAGCTTTTATATTATTAGGATTTCATATTTCAATATTTTAAAATTGATAAGAGGTTAAAATTCGGTAAATATACGATACAAGTTTAATTGTTAGTGTTTACAATCAAATTTAAGTTAGTATGATTGGACAGTAAAATCTAAAATTTCAGTTAAATGATAGCTTTGCCTTCCCATGAACTACAAATAAACAAAAATTTACACTAAAATAAGTTTCTCTTTTAAACTGAATCCTGACAAATTGAACATCCACTACACTACATATTGTTAAATAGATTCACATTTGTGATAATCATAAAAACTTAAACAGATAAAATGACGTCATAGAATTCTATATAATTAGAGGATCCCCTTTAGAAACTGAAATGTATTCCTATTTTATATTTATTTATGAGCATTATAGATATTAACGATGCAAGTTTGATTATGAGCATCTTAACCAAACGAGTTTGATTGCCAAAACGAGGCGGTGAGCCGAGTTTTGCGGCAATCATACGAGTTTCGTTATGTGCCATAAGCAAACGTGTATTGTTCAATATTTTATCTTCATCAATAAACTCTGGTTCGATGTATTTTTTTATATAAAAAGAGTGCGGTAATATCCATTACTCACTCAGTGCGGTAATGAAGCTCTTAACGACACTAAAATTAATTTGGTTAAGAGTCTACAACACCGATGAAGATAAATGAATTAACATACAGTAATGAATGCTTACATTAATAAAATTGGTAATCAATGAATTAACAATTTGTGGTATGTATAGAAGTGATAACGTTAAGCACTAAGTACTTCAATTATTATTTTTTATAGATGTTCTTATATTAAATAAATTAATAAATGCATAATTTTTATCAATTTCATATTTTTGTTTTATAAGCTTTACGAGCTCTTTGATAATTTCTCCGATTTTTCTTTCAAACGGAACAGAATTTAAATGTATACGTACTCTTATACGTATATTATCTTTTTTTGAATTCGGCGCCATCACTAAACTCCACCTCCTTTTCATAATTGGTCGGCACGGTGTAATGATTAACGGCTGCTGGTGATGCATCCTCTATTACTAGCTGTAGGTATGGTATTAGTTACTGTTTTGTGGGTATGGTAGTTCAAATTCCTCTACTATATCGATCCAAACCTTCAGAAAATGAGGTTATGTTATGTGTACATTCAGAGGATAGTTATTAGGTGCTATTCTTGATTCTAGTGTTCTTCCACCAACTTTTCCTTGTTTATTAAAGGTAAATTGCAATCAGTCAGCACTAGAAGAAAAACGGCCGCTGCCTTTACCAAATAGACCCCATGCACATTAATAGAACAAAGGAAAAAATTACATCTGACTCTCCACTATTATTATATTAGTAAATCAAGGATAAATTGGTAGGTAAAGTGATGCTGTTGTTTATAATGCGATGATATTTCTGTTTAAAATATTAGTTTTAAAATAACTCCATTTTCTTTATAGAACAGTATACAGGGTGCCGATTTTAAATCTGCACACCTGAAATTTTTAAAATAGGCAATACATAATGCAGCACACAGCCGACTAGATTTTCATTTTTTTAATTCAACACAGTATACACACTAGACTGCGTTTAACGAACAAAATTCAGGAGAAGCCCCTCCCTTAAAATTTGAATGGAGTATTGCTATCGTTAAGCTAGTTGTGTATAAATAGCATAGCCCAATTTTATTTGAAATTAAAAATTTTTCATTTTTTGTGTTTTTAATAATCTATAACGTTTAAAACTGGCTGTGCATAATCAAGGCCGTCCTACTAACTTGGTTTCTGAATGTGTTTGTCAAACGTAGTATAATAACAAAATGTCAATATCAATATTTTATCTGTTGTCATTTGTCTGCTGCTCTATTTGCATATTTAGTACATTTGTCCAGAATTATAACCATATCAACTTTTTCATTGTTGGAATACATTTTGCACCGTTTAAGCACAATGGTAAACAATTTAATAAGTAAACTATTAGAGCAGCGACATATGTTTGCTTTGATCGTAATTATGGAAATATTTTGTTTTAAAATTATAGTTGGTTTGTACCCGCACTGTGTGTTGCTTTGATACAGAATCTCGGGCCGGAGTTTTAAAATTGGTATCTCTAATATGAATATACAATATATATCTGTAATTTATTAATACATTATTTAGTTGTAATAATATCTACTTGTTCCAGGTGTAGCAATCCCAAATATTCCTGAAATTGTAAAAAGTATTATTTTCCTAGCCAATGCTAAACTAGCCATGATGACCACTAATCAAGAAACAACTGATAATAATTTGTATAGTTCAAAAGCTATTTCACTGGATAAGTTAGGCAAGTTAAATGACAATGAAGATATTAAGAAATTGTCCATCAAACAAGAAATTATTGAAAACAGTAATGATATCAGTGATTATTCGAAAATTGATATTAAATGCGAGTTTGACATTAAAGAGCAAAGTTATATGGTCCAAAATTCAACTGCACACAAACAGAATTTGGTTGCACATATAGAACCCCATACAGTCGAAAAACCATTCTCCTGTTCTGTTTGTGAATACAAAACGGCCAATAAATATAGTTTAGTTAGACATATGAAAATTCATACGTGTGAAAAACCGTATTGCTGTATTGTTTGTAAATATACTACAGCACTAAAAGATAATTTAGTTAAACATATGAAAACTCATACAGGCGAAAAACCCTTTTGTTGTTCTGTTTGCCAATATAAAACGGCCCAAAAACAGAATTTAACTAGACATATGAAAACACATACAGTCAAAAAACCTTATTGTTGTACTGTTTGTAAATATAGAACGGCACTAAGAGATCGTCTAGCTACACATATGGAAACCCATGCAAACAAAAAACCGTATTGTTGTTCTCTGTGTCAATATACAACAGCACACAAATACAGTTTGGTTACACATATAAAAACACACACAGGCGAAAAGCCGTTCTCTTGTTGTGTTTGTGAATATAAAGCGGCCCAAAAACCTCATTTGGTTAGGCATATGAAAACTCATACAGGCGAAAAACCTTATTGCTGTACTGTATGTAAATATAGAACAGCACTAAAAGATCATTTAGTTAGACATTTGCAAACTCATACAGGCGAAAAACCTTATTTTTGTTCTATTTGTAAATATACAACAGTATATAAACATAGTTTAGTTACTCATATGAAAACTCATACAGGAGAAAAACCCTTTTCTTGTTCTGTTTGTAAATTTACAACAGCGCATAAACATAACTTGGTTACACATATGAAAACGCATACAGGCGAACAACCTTATTCTTGTTCTGTTTGCGACTATAGAACAGCCCGAAAAGATTATTTAGTTTTACATGTGAAAACGCACACAGGTGAAAAGTCTTATTGTTGTTCCATTTGTACATATAGATCAGCAGTGAAAACTAATTTAGTTACACATATGAAAATCTCATACAGGCGAAAAGCCTTTTTGCTGTTCGGTTTGTAAATTTACAACAGCTCGTAAACACAATTTGATTACGCATATGAGGTCTCACACAGGTGAAAAACCTTTTTGTTGTACTGTGTGTAAATATACAACAGCATATAAAAACAGTTTAGTTATACATATGAAATCTCATACAGGCAAAGAATTTTATTTTTGTTCGGTTTGCGATATAAAACGGCCCGAAAATATAATTTAGTTATACATGCAAGAATTCATTCAGGTGAGAAACCTTATAGTTGTGCTTCTTGCGAATACAGAAGTTTTCATAAAGGTAATTTAGTTAAACATTTGAAATCACATACCTTCTAACTGTATGGAAGGAATTGTAAATAAGTAATTGTATTGAGAAACTAATTTCTTCATTTGCTTATGTTGTGAGGAATTGGTAATTTAATTATAATTTCGCTGGTAGAACTTACAGAAAGCAAAAATTTTATTTTATTTAACAAGCTTGGTTCTGTGTGTACCGTTTAGTGGTAAAGTTTCCGTACAACTAAATGACTTGGCGAATTTTGGAATAATAAAAAAAAAAGCTGTAGGATCAATTGCATGGGCTAACAATATTTTAATTGTAGTAAAACTAGATGGATCTTTTAGAGTATATTTGGACCTTGTTGAATAAATATAATTAAATGAGAATATTTTTAATACCTTCTATAGAAGAGGTTTCCTCTAAGCTTACTAGTAAATACATTTTTATTGTGTTCGATTTAAAGGATGGTTTCTACCATGTGGGACTGGATGAAAAATTCATTTATTTATGTATATTTAGCTCACCATTTAGTTATTATAAATTGAAGTGATTACTATTCGGTTTAAGTGTAGCAGCTGAGATAATGTGCATTATTCTTCATATAAATTTTTAAAAGAATTAATTTTGACTAGCCACTGGTATTATCCTTAATGGCGTTGTTTGTTGCGGAAAGTGGTGTAGGTAAAGATTACCAAAAATATGGTTACGATAGGATAAGATTTAAATGTAGCGTGTTAGATTATAGACATAGTGTTGTATCTGGAGCAGGATGTATTCCATCACAATTGTTAGTGAGTAGTAAACTTAAAGTAATATACCAGTAAAAGCTTGTTAGTTCCTAAGGTAGAGAATAGTACAAAACAAGCAATATCTGATGCAACTACCAGAATAAGAAACAAGTGTGAGTTCAATCAAATAGTTACTGTAAAAATTGTGTGAGTGTGCGAAAGTTTTCAAAAATGTAACAAACCTAAGTCGTACGTGGTTTGGTTTAGTTTAGCAGTGCCTATGATCTTGATGTATATAAACATTGTTCGCCGTATAGAAATAGTTGCGCCATTTTCCACAAGCTTATACGTGCCTACAACCAGTTTCACATGCTGCATATTAATTAGGGCACACCAAGTTCAAAACAAGTAAGAGTAGGTTGATCCATATACGCTCTTACTTGTGATACGACCAATAGAAAAATTCTATTCAAATGTTACATGTGCTTCTGTAGGAGTGGCTTAACTATATCTGTTCAGTAAAGTATGTATAATAATTTGCAAGTTGTAAACAGTAATCTTGAGGATGATAATGTTGAATCTACGAACACATATGGTAGCACTGAGGTTGACTGGGCCAATAGGGCAAAATTGTGAATTTG